>PVKM010001905.1:0-70884 GCA_004027735.1 Carollia perspicillata
AGTCCCAAAGAAGTTGGACCCAAGGAGGAACACACCAAGGCACATCATAATTAAATTGCCCAAGATTAAAGATAAGGAGAGAATCTTGAAAGCAGCAAGACAAAATGAGTCACCTACAAAGGAGTTCCCACCAGACTGTCAGCTGATTTCTCAAAAGAGACCTTACAGGCAAGAAGGAGCTGGAAAGAAGTATTACAAGTCATGTGAGGCAAGGACCTACATCCAAGATTACCTAATCCAGCAAAGCTATCATTTAGAATGGAAGGGCAGATAAAGTGCTACTTAGATAAGGTCAAGTTCAAGGAGTTCGTCATCACCAAGCCCTTATTATATGAAATGTTAAAAGGACTTATCTCAGAAAAAGAAGATAAAAAATATGAACAGTGAAAAGACAGCAAACTCAGTTATTAACAACCACACCTAAAACAAAATCAAACTAAGCAAACAACTAGAACAGGAACAGAACCACAGAAATGGAGATCACATGGAGGGTTAGCAACAGGGGACTGGGAGGAGGAGAGAGGGGGAAAAGGTACAGAGAATTAGTAGCACAGATGGCAGGTAGAAAATAGACAGGGGAGGGCAAGAGTAGTACGGGAAATGTGGAAGCTAAAGAACTTATGACACATGGACATGAACTAAAGGGGGGAATGTGGGTGGGAGGCGGTGTGCAAGGTGGAGGGGAATGAAGGGGGGAAATAGGACAACTGTAATAGCATAATCAATAAAATATATTTTTAAAAATTTTTCAACCTTGCTATTGGACATGAGTAGTCCTGAACTGGTGGTAAGGTACACAGAGAAGAGGAGATAGAAAATGGTCTGAAAAGGTTTGTTTGTATTCAATGCCTGTCCTTGCAGATATATAAGCAGGAGAGAGCAACATGGACTCTTGGCAAGAAAGCTGCAGAGACTGTTAATTTTCCTTATGTTTCCATCAAGAGGAGTGTTCACAAAAGTTAAAATAGTCGGTAATCTTTGAAATGGTGGGGACAATGAGGGAGAAGACCAAATCTAATAGAGCCAAGTTGAAAGCTATGTGAATAAAGACTTCAGTGATATACTGTGATTAATCCATTAATCCTAAGGCATTTTTTAATGAAAAATATGAACTACAAGAGAGCATCATTCTGGTTTTCCTTTAAAAAGTCATAAAACTTGATACTGTTTACATCAGGTTCCTTTATTGTTTCAGTTTCTTCCAAGTTCACGTAACTTGTCCATATTTCAAGGGTTCTTACGTCACTATACATACACACAAAAGCACACCCATGATGAGAGAGTGCACTTGAAGTCAAGGACACCTTCCCATTGCAGCAGCTCTCTGAGGAGAGAACGAACACTTTCACAGAGAAAACGAAGCTGTTTCCTAAGAGAAGCTCAGAGGAGAGCAGCTGGTCTCCCTGTGGAATCCCACACACGAACCTCTTCTCGAAAACCTATTCCTTACCTACCAGTTCTTGGTTCTGTCTCATCATTGAATGGACCTTGTCCAGTGGGTAAGTTAAAGAGTAAGTCAGTGCAAAGAGGAAGAAAGGAAGCAAGTCAGAGCAGATCTGTTTCCTGTGCGTTGGTCAATGTCACCTTCGGTTCTCCTACTGCCATTTTGCCGACGAATGACATGATTGAAATTACTAGAAAAACAAATGACATTTTAGATTTATTCTTCTGCCTTTACATGAAGAAGAGGCAAAGAAATCGGCCTCATTTAATTTATAATTGACACATTGAGAAAAAATCTATTTTTGGAAAATGTTGCCTATCAAATGAAGTCCTTACTCTCTAGGTCTTTAACTAAACATCATCCTTTTTAAATTTTACTTTTATAAATGAATAACTAATAGGGTCAAGATTGAGAGGTTGTAGAGCTTACCAGCTAATGCCATCTACTGCCAACTGTGTTCGATGCCTGAGAGCAGATCACAGGTCTGCCACTTCACTGCCTCCGTGTCCTTGGGCAAGCTATGGAAATTTTCTGCTACGCAAGCTCTTCATCTGTGAAATGCAGGCAATAAAAACGCCCACCCCCAATTCCTGTACTAATGATTTGACCTCAGCATTTTAATGCTTGCTGAGCCCTTAGTGCAGTTCTACCTTAAAGTAAGGGTTCAAAATTTATCTGTCAATATAGTCAATGGCATTAAGACTCCTTAAATAATATGTCAGGGTGCAAGATCCTTTGAAGAGGCCTTTAAAAAGATTTTGTATTCATTGTCAAGGTGCAAGATCTCATAAGGAGTCTTTCTAGAAGATCTTCCCAAACCATCAACCTATGTTAGAAATGGCCTTTTGGGAAGAAGTTGCGAAAGTCCAATTCATTAATACAGAATTCATCAGCAAGATTATCATTCGTGCATACTGTAGGTTCCAATTATACTGAAAGCTTGTTTATTTTAACTCAGAGCCTTCAGTTAGTGCTACCTGTGAAGCTACATGTTTCCCTAGCAAATGACTTCTGTTGTTGCAAACAAAACAGTATGGACCCGTCATTTGGGACATGGAGACCAAAGTCACTGTTTTTATTCTTTTAATTATTTTATTGTTGTTCAATTACAGTTGTCTGCTTTTACCTCCCACCACTCCCCTCTATCCCAGCTAAACCCATCGCCCTCCCTTGCTTCCACCCTTCCCCTTGGTTTTGTCCATGTGTCCTTTATAGTAGTTCCTGAAAACCCTTCCCCCTACTCCCCATTATCCACTCCCAGACTGTTCTCAATTTCAATGTCTCTGTCATATTTTGCTTGAAAATTCACTATTTTTAAAGGGAGGACAGACGTGTATTATTGGAGGAAAAACAAACACTTAAAAAACAAAGATATTTCCATGTAAACATCCTTAAGGGAAAAAGAAAATGGCCATCAGAGCTAGAGGGTGGATGATGTGGAGCGAAGTCACTCCACACAACTAGCACATTTTGCAAGCCCAGCATGGAAGGTGGGAGTCGCTGGACGGCACCACTCTATTCTTGGCTGGACCTTAGCTCCAGGTGATGTTCTTGTGGAAGCAACTTCTATATCTTTTTTTTCTTCAGTAAAGCCACAGACATTATCAACATTAACTCAACCTTCATCCCATCCCTGAAGTAATGTGAAACCTTGAGTGAAGAAAATAGAAGGCACTGTGAAGGTAAATAATCAAGAAATACTGAAAATGGCTTACCTTGGCTCGTGGATATTTTTCTTCTCTCTGGCCAACCTCTCCCCTTGTGGGAAAAAGCAAATTACTTTTTAATGGAGCAGATGAGAAAGAGCTGACATGGGGAGTGGCTATTACTCAAAGAGCTATGGCATGGGAACACATTATGTGACAGCCAGGAGCTAAAAGATTAGCCATTCTAGATAACTGGTTAATTGGCAAGGATCTGAAATCTAAGATTCCATGTCCTTTTTCCTGCAACTCTGAATTTTCCTGCTAGAGGAGCAATTATTTTTACATTACCAACACAAGAAGAGTATCAAATATGTTGACATAGCAATTTTGTAAATCATAGTTGACATGATGTTCCCTTTGAGCTATTGAGCAGACAGGTACATTGGAAATCCAAGGAGCATCAGTTCATTGTTTTCACACTTGTTTCGTGTTTCGTGATGACCACCAAATGTAACTGCTGCAGGTTTATAGGTTGCATAAACACATTTCATTCGGGGAACACCAACACTACCGGAATGCTGACCTTTGGTTCCCCTGGTCTCCTGAGTTTGTTTCTGTGTCACTGAAAAGCAGTGATGTTGAAATGATTGGTAGAGTC
This sequence comes from Carollia perspicillata, assembly GCA_004027735.1. NCBI lineage: Eukaryota > Metazoa > Chordata > Mammalia > Chiroptera > Phyllostomidae > Carollia > Carollia perspicillata. Next base: position 3,749 of record PVKM010001905.1, read on the forward strand.
TCCACCACAGCTAAAGACCGTATTGTGCTACTACTAATGGTGACTCCCTCCTAAAGTCACTTGAGGTGAAGGGCTTGGTTACAGAGCCAGGCAGGCTTGGATCACAAGCCATGCTTTCTCACTTGCTGCTTGTGTGGCATCATGGAAAACTGTTCTGTCTCTCTGAGGTGAAAAATCCCCAACTCCTAGAGAGTGGTTAGGTGTAATGCCATTGGAATAGGCATGGCTTTCATTAGACTCCCAATAAATGTAGCACCTTCCCACTATAATCAGCCCCATGGAGGCCTTTCCAGGCTACATGTTGCAAAACCCCATTCTAAGGTCTCTTTTCCACTTTCTGGGACAGGGTGCCCATCCAGGTAGCCTTTGAACCATTCTTAGACTATTGCTTTTACAAGCTTGGTAAGTTGCAGCTCTTTTTCACCTCATTGTGAAATAACTACACTAATACCATAGCACTTTCTTTTTTTTACATGGTTGACTTAAGAAAGGTATAGAAATTATTGGAATCATTTTTTTTAATGTTTGGGTTTTCTATCTTCCCCTGATGGTTCCCAAAGAGTTAATAAGTAGAAATGTCCTTTAAAATCCAGGCTATATCATCATCAATATAGTTATGATGATATCCATTCCCTCATTAAGGTAAATTTAATAAATTAAGATACTGAATTAGTATTGCAGCTCAATGTTCTTAGGAAAGAAACCTGTCATAAAAATCCAGCTTTAGAGAGGCCTCTTTTAGCCAAGGTGTCTTGGGAAAGTGAGATTTCGTAAGGAGACCAGCTGGATTATTCTGAGTGATTAATAAACCACATTTTGCAAATTAATAGTTGGAAGTTAAGAGTGGAAAGTTCCCAAAATGAATAAGATGGCATTTTTTTTCTATTCTGATCTTTAGGTCTTTTCTAAAAACATTGAAGTTCTGGAATAAATACAAAATCTTTCCTTCAAATTAAAACAAAATGACAAATGCCTCTCTCTAGATACGTCACAGTCATCATGGAAATGAACTTAGAAATTATACCAAACACAGTGATGCAGCTTCCAGGAAAGTGAGATATTAACACAAATGTCACATGTGTCAACTGAGGTAGGTGGTGTCCTCCCATGACTCTTCGCAGTGGGACTTCACCTGGAGCACAGAGTGATGTAGGTGAGCACAAGCTGGGTAACATGGGAGGGAGGAGTTAAGACCACGTGGGAGGGATTCAAAACCATGACATGTGATAGCAGACTTTCCCTTCTCTACCAGGACCAAGGTTACTTTCGCACCTGCCCTTTTTGCCAGCCTCACCTCTGCCCCTGGCACTCCCCTGTGCACGTCTGAGTCTCCCTTGTCTCTTGCTGTTATTGCAGCACCGTGTCCTTCCTTCTGGGCTCTCCTCCTGCCAATCTTGCCTTCGGGAATCAAGATGCTTGGGAATGGTGATGCTTCGGGAATCAGGATGCTTGGGGATGCTTAGAACTGGCTCTGCCACTTCTAGCTGTGTGACCTTGAGTAAACTTCTCACCTCTCTGCGCTTCCATCTAACCCGGGGTAATCATTCTTATTCCACAGAATTATTGAGAAGATGCAATGTATTCATATATGAACGGCACTAGTACAGTGCCTACACACAGCAGGTGCCTTGTTATTGACTATTCAAGCACCCTTTGTGTCACTCCCTTTCTCAAATACTGCCAAGTGGCTCACATTGCCTCCAACTGGAAACCAAACCCCTCAGCATGGCATTCCACGCCATCCTTGCTCTATCTACTCCCAACCTAACTCTCGAGGTACTCTTACAGTCTGTACTTCAGACACATGCACAGTCCAGTCCAGGTGCATCAGGCTGGATTAATCAAAACCTGCCATACACTGTTCTCATGTCCTTGTTTAGGCTTTTACTGCCACTCTGGACTAAAGGCCCACTTTCCCCAAATTGCCTTTTAAAATACTGCATACCCTTCAAGGCCCGAGTCAAATGAACTGTCATGCAGACATACAGTTCCGATAACTCCATTTGGAAAAATTATCTCATCCACTGTATTTTTCCAGCCCTCTTTCATTCTGTTGCAGACATCGCCATACTCACTCTTACAGTCCCAGAGTTGGGGGAGGGGCAAAAGTGTGCAGGGATGAGTCACGGGAAATGGCCCCCGTTCGCACACCGCGCTGTTTCTGCTCCAAAAGGAGAGCAGGCGGAGGACTCACCTCTGTAGATACCAGGAGTAAAAGAAGGGGACCAGCGATGACCGTGGGGCTGTTCCTTGGGTGCACATCTCAGATAGCTGACATTCCAAGAGGAGAAGAGACAGTAACATGTCCCTCAGCAGGGACACGTGTGGCTTGAAGGAAGTAGAAATCAGGTCCAATCATTCAAATCTCCACCACCGAGCTAATCTCTGTTGAGGGATTTAGTGTTGAATTTCCACGCGAATGAAGGCGACTCCGACCCATTCAATATTTACACCGTCTTCTATTTTACATTCTTGGAACCACAAAACAGCATGTCTTTGCACTTAAGCTGTTGTCTTGAAACCTTTCTGAAAGCATAGTTATCACCAGCTAGTGTTACATGTTGGAATAGTTCAGCTTTACAGACACTGGAGCCAATTTTAAGGCAAAACGGGATGCCCGGGCCAGTTTCTACCCTCACAATTTATGACGGTGCAACTCGCTAACATTTTCATAAGAACAGATGTTAGAAGCTGTGGTAACTTTATGCACCCAGTCCAGGGATGGCTGCATTAAAGCGTTTCTAAATTATTCAGGTCCTTTTCTGATTTTAAAGTTTACAAACGATTAGAAAAGATAGGCTCTGTTGTTAAAATGTTAGTGCTAGTCATTCCCGTACAGGGTGATGAAGTGTGTTCCAACTTAGGGGGGGAAAACCTCTCGTCTACAGTCAATGCAAATTTTAGGAATCGAGTCTTGCCTGGCATCAAAGGTCTTGTTGATGTCAAAGGCAAACTATGGACTTTATGTGTTGATAGGCAAAATCATGAGCTCTACCACAATTCATCCACCGTCCACAGTGAATACCTGAAACTTTTAGAAAACCAGAAACAAAACATAATCCATCGTTTTGAAACAGCAAAATACACTTTATCCTCTAAGGCAGACCTATTATCTGGGCTCTCAAGGACCAGTCCAGGCAGGGGCTTTTCCATGCACACCGTGTGTCCTTGCACAGCAGGAGGCCATCCTGTCAGCTGACCTGAAAAATGAGCTGGGGCTGAATTCAGTTTGGGGGTTCACCACGTGAACGACAAACGTTTGCACTTCATTCAGCCTTGGCTAATCCAAAGGTTATAAGGCTCTAACAAGATAATCCTTTAAGCACAGTTGCTCAAGTGTCTGTCCATTAGCGGGGAGAATTTATCAAGAGGCTGTCGGAGGTAAAGAACGTACACGATGCTTCTCTAGACGTTGAGCTCAACCTGCACACTTGTGAAGGGCCCGTGCCAAGGAGCCCACACCGGAGACAAGCCCACGTGCAGATTTATGGGGCAAGGAGACCACACGTGCTGAGAGGGTCCCACAGCAGCCTCCTCACCTCTTCACAAACTTTTGGACTGGCGTTACCAATGCTGAACTCTCCTAGACGTGTACAATGATCGATAGCCTCAGTCTGAAGCGCATCCAAAGATAACTGCAGAGCCATCAAGTTTTATTTCTATTGGGCTGCTCTGGTATTTACTGAGTCTGCCCTGGACTTTGGACACAAATGACCTTGGTTTGCCATGTCACAGGAATATAGGACACATGCATTTCAATCATTAGCTTCTCACAGACTGTGAAAACCCAGTGTTAAAAATTGAACCTATTCATAAATTATTTTCTATATAAAGGTTTTAAGTGAGAAACATTTTCTTCTTTGACTCTGAAGGATAATCGCAGTGTAATAGAAACACACACACATTATTTCTATGGATAGTCATAGGTTGGGATAATATCCATTAGTGGTTTTGTTCAGAATTCATACAACAAATAGTTTCGGGTAGTTTACATTTTTTAAGTAGTAAACTTAATGGGTCATGTGCTAGCAGAAGGAGGTGCTGGGTGGAGTTTTTGCATTAATATATAAAAACATAAGCCACCTGAGGAAAATGGCAATCTTAATATTGGGACAGACAAGAAAATACTTCATGGATCTCCATGGGTTACTGCTATAGAAATTGGTGGAGCTCTAGGCACAGGATATCACAAGAACAATTCATATTGTCCTTTTCCCAGTACGCCTTCCAGGACTTTGTTTCAAACCTTTTGGATGATGAATACAGCATCAGATGCGTCACCCTTCTGCCATGGATGCCCTGGAACCAAGCTCTCACATCTAGCTTCCAAGTAGAACAACGTTCTGAAACACTGCCATCTTGTGGCCACTCTCAGAGAGAGCATGAGTACCTGGGACATACCAATCATCCAAGAGAGGAAACTTGGAGATCAAAATGGGCATTTTGGGAATGGTAAAGTGAATACCTTCCAAAAGGTAAAGTCACACCCCCAAGGTGACTCATCTAACAAGTGGCATGTGCTCAAAATAGAATTTACTTTTAAAAAGTGTAGCAGGATTTCCAAAGTGCTGAATGTGTGTCCAGCCAAGGCACCATCCTGGGAAACATAAAAGAGAATTGAAGAAATAGAAAATAAATAAACTGAGCAATGCCAGCACTGTCCAACAGGATTTTCTGCAATGATTTAAAAAAAAAGAAAAAATAATAAAACCAGTCCCAAGCAGACAGGCGCACTTGGAAAACACCCAGGAGGTGGTAGCTGATCTGCGAGATGAGCTCCACACAGGCATCCCAGGAGAGAGGAACATGACCCTCAACTTTTTATTTGGAAATTTTCTAACCTTACCAAAAAGCTGATTACACAATACCATGAACTGCCTTTATTTCCATCCCTTAGATGTCACCAACTGTTAACATTTTGCTGTTTTCTTTATCTATTTCAATTGCCTGTTTTTTCTTCTCAGTGATTTGATGGCAAATTGCACTCATCATAAGATCTCCTCCTGAAATTTTAGCCTTTATGTCTCCAGGATAAGGGCCTTTTCTCTACATCCGCACTATCAATGTCACACTGAAAATTAAGATCAAGTCAGTAATCGCATGTACTATGGAGTCCACATTTCAATTCTTTTCAATTGTCCCCTAAAATAGTTTTTACATTTTTTTCTTTTTTGTGATACAAGATTAACTCCGGGTTCACATATTGCATTTGATCATCACGTCTGGTCAGCCTGTTGGCATCTAGGACAGCTCCTACCAGTCGCTGTGTTTTGTCATTCATGACGTTCCTGCACCTGGAGAGCCCAGATAACTGTCTACACCATTCCCAACACTCCGGATTTGTTCAGCATTTTGACCTCAGATGGCAGTCTCAGCTGATGCCCACCTCTTTCATATCTGCTCTCATTGCCATTAAATACAAAAGCATTTTTCTCTTGGGTTTCTGAGATGAGCATTGGATGACTCTGTGAGGAACTGGACATGACTCAGAAGAGGGTGGAGCCTATGATAGCAACTGCCACTATCATAGTGGATAGTGAATGACTGTAATCTCATTCAACAACTTGCCTGTCTGTGCAAAATCTCAAGGGAGAGGCACAGAGGCCCCCGGATTTTCAAGGAGGGTGAGGAGAGGAGAAGAATAGTTCTGCTCATGATTGGCAGTCACTATCATAGGCTCCACCCTCTTCTGAGTCACATCCACACAAGCAGAAACGAAAAGCTTAACCTCTCCTTTTCAATCCCACATTCACGGATATTTTGATTGGAACTTGTCTTTAAGAAAAAGAACAATAATACGGTCAAAGCATGTAAAAATATCCTGAAGTCTATCAAATTTGAAAAGCCACCCTGTCCTGTTGTCTGTCCTTTCCTCCCTTCTCAGCCACAATCATCTCCATCCGAGGGGACGGTTCCTGGCTCACAGGACGGGCATTTTTTTCCTTCATTGCTAAACTCTGCATCTGCCATCGGCCTGGTGGCCAGGGCATCCCAGCGGAGCTCCTTCAGGTCTTGCTCTGTGCTCCTTTGCATTATTGCCTGAGGTCGTACATGAAATGAGAACCTGGCAGGTTCCTTCAGTTATTTCATAAACACATTAATACGTAGTCTAGAACTGACCAGCGTCGAAGATCATGTACCCCTGAGTTCCATCTGGGGTTCCTCCTTCTGGCAGACAGTATTCCGTTTCCAGCACCCCACAGCCCAGTGCTCCTTGATTGCTCCAGCCAAAACCTGATGCCCAGGGCTGAGAGGAAAGCCATGCTGGCCCAAGGGCTATACTCTTGCAGCAGCGATAGCAACACCTGCTTGTCTGGCGGTGTGACCCAGGCCAAGAGTCAGTCTGTGCCAGCCTGGGTCTCAATCAGTTCCTTCATGATGTTTGATTACCAAGTAATAATAACCTGCTCATTCAGATTGCTGACTGCTTCTCTTTTCCATAGAATTGAATATGCCAAGGGCACTAAACCACTGCCTCACACCAAGAAAAGGGGTACTCACAAACTAGTCAGGGGGAAAAACAGATGAGCTCTGATTCTGGAGTCAGATATACCTGAAATTCCAGTTCAACCAACCTCTAGGGGGTTAATCTGTGAGACGCTACCTATCTCTCTCTGTTTTCATCATTTACTCTGTAAAATAGGAATACTGATATTATGTGTCCTGTAGGATGCTTATGAATTTAGAGAGAAAACATATAATATCCTTTATTTTTCAGGTACCTTCAAATACCCCCACATGCGGGCTATGCTGATTTCAATGTGTACCAGCCGTTGTTAAAATGATTAAAAGTCCTCCAGGATTTTGCTGATTAAAGAGTTCCTATTACAAGAGAGAGAGAGAGGGAGGAAGAGAGAGTTCCTGTTGGGGATAACAAATAGCAGAATTAGATAAGATGCTGCAAATCTGAAGGTAGTAGTACAAGCATTCTTCATGGATGATAAAAACTGTTACTTTGAGATAAAAATGAATAGCCCATAATAAAGGACATAACACACTCATTGTCCAGGAACATTCGACAGAGGCCTTTGCCAAGCAAGGGGACATTTTAGTGAGGTGGTTCCACCTCACAGGATAAGGGACGTTTGGCCAGCCACTGCAGGAAATCCTGACTGCACTTGGCTGAACATTTGGCCTCAGCTGATAGAAGTGTGCAGACCCATGTCTTGGCCCAAACGACAGAGATAAACTGTCTCCCTCCCTGAAGTCTTCCATTAGCACATTTGGCGCAATCAGCAGGTCTGGGTGCAAACTCGCCCCCGGGGGCAGAAGGCAAATGCGGTGCACGTCTGCACACACAGCTCCCGAGGGCGTGGCCACTGCCCTCAGTCCCACCCACTGCACCGCTGGGTTCCCGCTGGCCTCACCCACTTCTCGGTTCACCCTTTCAAATGGTCACTACCAACTAATGGAGGTGGGCACACAAAATGACGCTAGTTTTCCGCTCGCAGATCACTCTCGCTGTGCGTATTGGAGATTCTCATTAATTCATTGGGATCAGACTCCTTTCAGAACTTTATACTTGTGATGTTTGTGTTTTCTTAGTATAGATCAGTCCTCCATATATATATATACACACATATATATACGCACATACATATACTCTTAGTTTATTCCTTCTAGAAGAATGAGAATAAATAAAAATCATAAACCAGAGCTAACATACCTAAGCTAACTTTGTGCCATGGATTGTCTAAATATCTTAAATCATTAAATTTGCCTGACAGCGGTACAAGGTAGATACCACTATTGTCCACATTAGACAGATAAGAAAAAAAACAGAGAAGCTAAGCAGTTTTCTCAAGGTCACACAGCTGGGAAGTGGGAACGCCAGGATGGCGAAACCCTGCCCCACACTGTCGCCGATGTTCCTTCACTCAATACGCACCTATCACCTGTCACTTAACACTGTGTACACAGGCCCACAAATTCTCCTTACACCGCTTACACGACTTTACGGGTCTGATGGATGATGCTTGCCACAGCGCTTCATTATAAAAAGAGGCCTGAGTGTATTTCACACTGATCGTATTTTAATATTATGAGAATTCCAGGACTGTCCCCTGTCCTTTGACTTTAATTACCTGCACTGAGCCATAGTCAGATGAGCCATTCTTCATCTGACTCCAGAAATATTAGGCTGATGTCCCTTTGCTGTAAATTAACCTAAATTACTTAACATGGGAATATTTCATGATTTTCTTTCAATGGAAACTAAGAAAGCTGCTACCCAATATATTAAAATATCCTCAAAAAAATCCAAGTGTCACACCCTTTGACCTTCTCCAAGAGAAGGCCTATTGACATGCTTGTCAGCTTATTTAGAAGTAATAAATATTAACGTATGTGCTAGTAGGTAGAAAATAGAGAAAAAAGCAAATTATGCTTTTTTTGCTTTAAAAAATGGTGAGTCAATATTTTAGAATGATATGATTGTTCACATATGTTCTTGAAACAGAAGCTCTAGACATTTGAATTAATAAATTGTATTTATATCACTGATTACAATTTAATAAAAAGGTGGTATTTATTTAAAGTCATTCACAAAAAAAGGTATCGAGTGTGCTGGTTGCAAAGGCTATACATCACATTTTTTAAGAAGAAAACACAAAGAACACTTTTTCATGAGCTCCCAGTGAACTATGAATTAATACAAATTAGCAGTAAATTCAGAGCATCAGTTTCTTTAGCCACCATGAGAGAGGCACAGCTCATGGATATTATTTTCTAATTGGTTTCCTAAAATACGACTTTATCAATGGTTCTATATATATAATATATATATATATTATGGCATAATATATAAATGCCACAAAGTGCACTTGTAGGTACTCTTGTCTCAGTTAAACATTGATTTGTCTGATATTTTAAACAAGTAAACTTACTGACCAGTAACTTTTAAAAGTTAGCTTATGTGGACCCCTTACACACCAGCCACTTTGGGGAGGTTTGCGATTATAAATTAGCAAACTGGATGAGTCTCTAACAGCAACACGGTCACCCAAATAACTTTCCAGAAACTAAAAATTTAACCTGCTAGCTGTATAAGGGTTTGGCTCTGTAGCGGAGTTCAAAGTCTGGCCCATAAGCCATGTGATCTGGAGAAAGTTACCTAACCTTCCTATGAGACTCAGTGGCCCACTCAGTGCAATAGAAACAAAAACAGAGTCTGCCTTATCTTATCCAGGCGAGGATCAAATAAGATAATTCACGCAAAGCACTTAGCACAGAACCTGGCACATGGACAGCATTCAATATAGCTGGCCAGGCCATGATTATCATACATATCAACATCACCACCATCATCATCATATCATTATCAAAGACAAAATATATTCTTTTGCTGTTGTATCCTAAGAGTCAACAGCAGTACTCTTGAAGTATATAAACTTAAAAAGGCAAAACAAAAAATTGTGACACATCAGAAATCTGAAAAAGTTACTGTTGGCCACAGATTCTAGTCAAAAGACAGTGGGGCAAGAAGGACCCCAAGCTTTGCTATGTCCCCACCGTGCTGGGCACTTGGCATTCTCCTCCGATTCATAAAGCCACCCTGTGCAGCAGGGTTCTCATCTCCTGCACGGGGCCAGAGTCAGTTACAGCCCAGAGAAGTGCCTAAATTCCTCCTGAGAGAAGCCTGCTCTCAATGCAGGTAGGTGTTCCCTACACAGAGGTGACTTTGTACTGTACCACTTGACCCTACCACTCCAATCCCATTTAGGGTAGACGAGGGAATGAAGATTTCACCCAGGGGCAAAGAGCCTTACAAGTACGTCCAAGAAAAACACGGGTATAGGCTAGTTAATGAGATCAGGTCTTCCCTGGGAAACTGATCTCAAGACCATCAGAGAGAGAAGAGTTAGTTGGTCAGCAGGTGGCAGAAGCAACAGAAGAAACCAAGGGAACCGTGGCAAGCTACCGAAATGGTGGAGCACTAGAAAAATGACTAAATGTCTCCACTGTAGAGGAGAAAACAGTCCATTTTTTCTCACATGGCTGTATGAATGTGCCTTATTCTGGGAGGGAGAACAGAGTGGTCACCAGTCAGAAATGGGGCCTGTTTAGGCCTGACACCTTGAAACTCTATGATAACTAAGATGAGAAATGAGAGCGACAGATAAAAAGTTAGCAGTAAATACAGGTCTCAGGAATCTTAAACATCCTCCAAAGAGAAAGTTGATTTTTTTTAAAATCAAATAAAAAAATGCCGTACTTTTGTAATCCTTTTAAACTACTTTCTCGGGACTGAAAGCCGCTATAAAATTCTATCTTCACGGAAGCCAAGCTGACATCCTTCTGTGTCTGGTGTTCACCCCCATATTTCTCAGTGCCAACGGGAGTCCCATTTGCAGCGGGAAAGCTGTGAGACTTCTGCAAATTGATTCAGCCACCACCACAGTCCCGCGCTTTTCTTCTTCAGTTGCCTTTACAATGCATGATTTTATTTCTAATATAACTGCTGAGTAGATGTTTGTAAGAGCAATCTCTCTTTCTTCCCGTGTCTCTCCTGGCTCCTACAAAAAGTTCCATCCTGAATTTTGAGAGCTGGCAGACAGATTTCTACACTTACCTCCCTCTATCCTCATCAAGACTGTTTTCTCTCTAAATAAAAGAATATATAAAAAAAGGAAAAGTATGCATGTGTGTATACATAGAGAGATAAAGGATGTAGATACAAAAGGATATATATGGATCTTTTTTGTAATCTTTTATAACTCCATTCTTTCATGTATACGTATATATATAATATATGTATGTATACATATATGTGTGTATATATGTATATATGGATGGATAGATAATAGATAGATAAATGATACACACACGTAGTTTATTACATTTCAAATCCCTGGAACTGAGACTAAATTTTTATATAAAATGACATACAATTTACGAACACCAAGATAACAGCATATTTATGGCCCAGATTGTAATTTAGAAATTTTGACTTTTAAATATCACCATCCCACACATTTCTGTCCTAAGGCTCTTCACCATGTCAAATTATAATCTACATAAGCATTTGATGAGCACTCATTAACTCTCTGACTCTCAAAAGAAAAGGTGCCCTTTGCAGCTCATCAGGGTCACGCAACTGTAAATCAGCTCGGCTTCTTTCAAAGGTTGCCACCGGGGCATGAGAAGAACAAGCTGAATGACTGCACATGATATGAGATCACGGTAGATTTCCGATGCGAACTTCTGGATACATGCTGGTGTGTTGCACAGTTCTGGACTTAGCATAGAGCAGCAAGTCTAATAAATTGGTTTCTTTGCAGAGTCTCAAAGATACAACTGTTGACTTTCTTAGTACACCACGAAGCTGTTTCATTTGAGACAACTCCTGGGAGACGTAATCTTCAACCATGTGTCTTCTCTAATTAGCAATCTTCAACCAGTTAAGTGTCCTCTCTAATTACTGTCCTAGAAATTCAAATCAGTCACCATAGAGAATTACATTGAAATTCCTACATTATCCCAGGGAGGTTAAAAGAGCTCAAGGCCAATCATCATCAAGGTTTAATGCAACTTAATAGAATTATGACCTGCTTTGATATAGCAATTGACACATGCTCTCATTAAATCTAACATGCAGCGTTCTTCATGTTTCTAAGCAGTGTAAAAATTTTAGAAGGTAAAGGCAGAACCATGATATGATGGGACAGTAATATGATGAGACAGGAAGCATTGGAATACTAAGTAGTCAACATAACAATCGAGTTTTCTCCGTGTTGTGCCGAGTTAAATATGTCACATATGCTGTGCACAAAGCCACCCACTTCCCAATCAAACTGCCTCTTTCAAGAGTTGAAAACCAAGTAAATACCACTCCTCCTCACAACGCCCACCTTTCTTAATTCCAAAGCAACTGCATCTTTTCACAGTGGCCCAGTGTCCATTGATTTTCGTAAGCAAGGCCACCTGATAATATATGACTCAGAGGTTATTATTTGGTCCCTAATTCTTATGTAGATTGTTCATTGGCCTCATTGCTTAGCATCTAAGCCAATTTGTCACCATTTCCACCGCTCCTGGGTTTTTTCTTTATGAATAAACACATCGGGTTTATAATTTGTCATTTCATGACATACGTATACTGTTGGCTCTTCCTCTTTACCTTCCTCTGGACACTGTAATTTATTGTTTTTGTGAGTTAATCCAACTCACTCCTCCTCAGTCATTAGGCTGATTATTGGCAATCTAAAATTCACCAAGGGGGATAAGCTATTGTAATTTTCCCAATACCTTAAAAATTACTTTTTGGAGACCCATTAATGGACTGTGGTAAATGTCTAGATCAATACTGACAGCAGTGATATCTCTCAAAAGGGCCTAAAACATGGAGTTTAGGTTAAACTGTGTGATTAGTACCATGTTCCTTTCTTCAGGTAGTCACCATGGCCTATTAGGGGGACCTCTGTCATAGAGGCAACAGGGTCAACTTGGCTCACAGAATTTCGGGAGGTTTTCTGGGCTTCCTCATGTCAGGGACAACTTCGTACTCTGAGACTCACCTGATCCCTGATTTAACAGGAGGAAAACATCACAAAAGTTGTACAAATGAAACTGCCCAGCCCAGCCCAACCTTACAATATCTTCTCCTAATGTTCTTAATTTTGTCCGTGCTCATAACTATAACGGTCCATACCCATGAGGAGAAGGGTCTGAAAGACTTTGATATCCATATTATTGTGACCTTATCTTCTTTCCTCATTTATGGTCTAAAATGCACCTGTTGAGTCCTGGTTTCTAGCCTTTCCATATTTCCATGATTCAATGCAAACTTGAGCTTTGACGTTCTTGATTTATCTCAAACTTCCATTTCAGATGGGGTCACTTTGTGTCTACGAGGTGGATATTTGAAAAGCTGCTCAAGAGACTGTCTCTTTTGACTGCACGAAAATCCCAGTGCTCCAGCCACACCTGAGATGAGTCACATCAGAATGTCTGGGAGTAAGATGTCAAGACTAGTGATATTTTGTGTACTCAGTGTGCAGGCAAGATTGCAAATGCCTGCTATAAAGTAACCAGGAGTTTCTTTGTCCTCCTTATTCTTCAGCTTCAGACACACTTGATCGTGGGTCACCCAAAGCCTCTTGCTCTCAGAGACAGACAAAAGGACAAGTTCAGTTTGCACCCCAGAGATCACTTGGCTCCACTCCCACCCTGGAAAGTCACCATGGAGGAAGAGGGTCCTAGACGTTGAGCATTCCTAGTCTTCATTTATGCATCTTTTCTCTAAAGAGCATGTGGAACAGGGTTTCCCTTTGGTGAAGGGCCTGTCTTTGGGCAACCTCGAGAGCCCCCTTACAAAGCTCAAATTTGATGGCAGCGGTGGTGAGTTCCACGACCAAATTATCAATTAGTAATTTAGAAAGGATAAATCCTGAAGTAGTGACTCTCCGAACAAAGTTAGCATGAAGGAAGAGAAAGAGAACCTGCAAGCGTTTTAGTAACTAGGACTTTGGTGCATCACGGGAGGGCCCAGCAACTTGCTCCCTGATCTGGGGCTCCCAGAAGAATGGCCTGTGGCCAGGTCACAACACTGTGTTCACACAGGGTGCAGGAGCCCTGGCTGCTGGGGTGAGACAGAGAAAATGGATAACTCTGCGTGGTGGTGAAAAGAACCAGTTTCCAAGCACTTCTCTAAACCCACATGGGCTTCGTGGAAGAATTGGTAAAACCATGCAGTACTGGGGATATTGTAATATTAGGAGTGAGAGTCAGAAAAACACATCAAGGTCTCACTTTGCCTCTCCAGGTTGCTGTCTGGGAAGCAGAAGTTACATCAGGAGCTGATATGTTTGTGACACGGTCTCTTCCTATTTGGACCAAGTGTCGAAGGAGAAGAGAGAAAGATTTTTATTTTCCTCCCACCTATCCAGTTTTTCTATTATTTTTATCAACACATTTCCCTTCTCCTTTTAATGCCTTTTTTTAAGACCAACCTTATTCTTTCCCAATGCTTCGTCTAGTATAATAATTCTCAAATGGGTACATTTAGTTCAGATCCCTTCTCTGAGCCCAGAATCATGAGCCCACACATCTACTTGACATCTGTGCTCAGAAATTTAACAGTCATCTCTACCTCAGTCACATTGGGTGCTAGGAGCACAGTTGCAGGATGGAGGAACTGAGAATTACCTGCCCCCCACCTCTCACCCCACTGCAGTCTCTCCCATTCACTGGGTTGTGGGAGTGGAGACTTGTGGTTGCAAGCTTCTGGTGGGGGCATCCTTGGTGTGGGGAAGGAATATCATAGGGCTGTGTCACAGGTTAACATGAGCTAGAGGAGGGCAGGGTTGCTAAAGCTTCACACTTTGGAGTGGAATTTCCTGGGTGAGGAGAAAAATGGATGCTTGGGTGATAAAAGGCTGGGCAGAAGTGTGGAAGCCAGGTCTCCCCTGGTGTAATGTTAAGGGGATACCCATCAAACTAGGTCTTCTATTTCTAGTTTTTCACTCTCTGTATTCCTATGGAAAAGAATACATTCTCACAACTTCCCCCTTAGCTTCTGATAATTTCTCCTTTAAGTGAACCACATGGTTCTCATGAAATTTTCTAATGGTTTGATATATGTTCATTTATTCGACAGAATAATTAATTAAGCATCTCATAGGTGCCAGGCACTATCTATGTGCCAGAAACATAGTGGGTAATATAAAATAGACATGAGCTGTGTCTTTGTGATGCTTACAAGATACTGTAAGGAGCTACACAGTATATACTAAAATGTAAACACACACACACACAAAATAATTACAGTGGTCACAAGTACTGTGGTAAAAATATAGGATGCTGTGAAAGTACTTCAGAGGGGTTGATCCTAAAAGGCCTCCCTGACATTTAAGCTGAGAATGTGAAGAGCAGACAGGAGAGCTCCAGGCACAGAACAATCATTGTCAAAATCACTAGGAGAGAAAGGGCTTATGGGCAAGAAGAAGTGAACAAAGGAAGAGAGACATGAGAAGAAGTTGTAAAGGCCACGTAGGGCCCCTCAAGTCACATTCTGTTATTTGGATTGTACTTAAATGCCACAGCAAGCCATTCGAGTGTTCATCATGCAGGGTCGAGGGAAGATGCCGCTGACGGTTTTAAAGAGAAGGTTGCAGCTGCTGAGTCGGTGGCAGGAAAGGAGGTAGAGAGGCTGTTGTTAGGAGGCTGTTGAAGGAGATAACAATGCGGACAGTGGAGACAGAGAAAACTGGAAAAAATTCAAGGTGCATGGGTAGAGGCAGGATCAATAGTATTTGCGGATGGATTAATTTCAGCTTTGATAGAAGCAGAAATGAAGGCTGACCCAGATTTTGGCTGGAGTACTGGTAGATATTAGAACCAATTCCCAAGAAATCAAGTGTTTACTCTAAAACATTAAGACTGTGATGTTTGTGGTGCAGGGCTTTCAAGCAGAAATGTCAAACAAACCTGTTGGTAAATGGCTCTGAGGCTCAGTGAGGTCTGTCAGATGTGTATACAGTGGTACCCTGGTACTTGTCATTAATTCATTCTGGAACTCATAATAGTATGGAAACCAACAAGTACAGAACAATGAAGCAATTTCTGTTGTAGGGCAGTGTCATGACTCACAGAAGTTCAAGCAAGTGTGATGGGTCCTGAGCAAGCACCAAAGTCTGAATCACTTTTTCCCCTCAAAATGCAAGAGTATAGGTTTTGACGTGTCCTGAAGCCGATGAGTACTGAGATACAACTGTATTTGAGAGTGGTCATCATAGGTGAAACAATAGGACAGGATGTTGTGAGGAAGCTTGGGCTTCCTCACAACATGGTGATCTAGGGTTGTCTCCTCACATGTCAACCAGCTTCTTTCAGAGAATGGGTTCAAGAGCATCAATGCAAAAGCTGGGAGTTTTCTTGTGACCTCATGTCAGAAGTTTCATCATAAACTGTGAAATTTTACACTTTGATTGAACTTTTCTCAAGTTCCTCTCTACAGACTACTTAACTGTGATTCTTCCAGACTGCAGGTTTAAGCCGAGATTGTTTTCTGACTGGGTCCATATTCAAAGCACATTCTAAAATGTGAAACTTTTATTACAAAATATACTAACAAAAGTAAAAACTGAAAGATAGTGCATAATTGCAATGACCTCCTTTTAGGAAGGACAGCAGAAAAGGCAACACAGAAATCATGAAAGAATGGATCAAAAATGGAAAAGCCATTTTTCAAAACACTGATGTTATTTAACACCAAACACACAAAATCTAATATGGACCCAGTTCACAGTTTGAGTTACAGAATAATCCTAAAAGTGGTCTCAAAATACTTAACAGCTCCTCTATCCCTCCCTTTTACCCAATATCTCATTTCTAAGACCAGTGTTCTCTCTCTCCCTTCGTAAAATGTTCATTTTAAAACCACATCTTCAAAAACAAGACACCAAAGACATACAGTATTTTTCCTCTCTTAGAGTTTTTTCTCTCTAATTAAATAAATTTCAGATCCAGATATTCTACCAGTCTGTCTAGACGGCCACCGAAATTTGATTAAAATAGTTGTGCTCATAATTATATCAGCAATGTGTTAGGGTTATTGAAACTGCAATCTTTAATTACATAAGCTTTTTTTACAATTAACATTTTTTGCACAGTAAACTTCTGGCTCTGGTCCTAATGATGAAAGTGTTTTACCATTTCTATACTAATTTTTATTCCAAGCTACCTTTTTAATGTTATATTGACTAGAGTTAAGTCATTTTTTTTTTCAGATAATATCAAAGTACCAAATACCATAAAGTTAAATATTTGAGTGGAGAGATTGCATTTCAAAGACCCATAGGGAACACAGAGCCTGGACACCAAAGACTAGTTTGAGGGGACTCCCCCTAGAAGTACAGCTCTGGTCCTTCTTTTGGGGTGGCAGGTCAGTATTATGAATAAATAACAGAGAAAACCCACCCCTAGGAGTGAACAAAGTGCTGTGAACCATAATTAGGGAGCTATCAAGACACATTGCCATTTCTTAAAACAGGTGAAGTTGTTTTTCATTCAAAGGAAGATAGAATAAAACAACTTTGTCATTCTTAGAGTTTGGAAGAAAAATATTTGGAATTGACTGAAGTATTGAAATGTCAAAGTTTCACCAGCATCTATATCATTCAAAATTAGACATACTATGGATGTTTATTGAGTCTTCTACAGTTCTCTATAAGATTAATAGCACATGTCTGGAAAACTTTCATGTTAAATTATCATAGCCATAATTTTTGGCAGAAATCACAAATTGGATATCCCTAGGCCAAATGCAGCCCTCATGTGTGTTTTATTTGACCCACACCGCGTTAAAAATAATTGAGAGATTTCATCCAAAATTATTCACTCGTGTATTTAGCAAATATTTACTGAGTACCCTCATACATGCCAAGCTCAGCACCAGATGCTGGAAATACTGCAGGGAAAAAAAGGCATGGTCCCTGCTCTTATGAGGCTTACAGTCAAGAAGGAAGACAGATAATTAAACAAGCAGTTAGGAGAACTAGGGTAAATGTTATTATAAAGTCAAAGGCACTGTTACATGTGCATAATCACTAGTACCAACATTTATTGGGAGTTTACTAGGCACTAGAAATTGTATCATGTGCTCTACCACATTCAACCACACGACAGCCCCATCAAATGCTGTTATTGTCATCTCCATATTTCACATGAGCATTCTGAATCACAGACAGCTTCAGTAATTTCTTTAATAGCATAAAACAGTTACCCTTTTGAATTCAACATCTTGATTTATATATTCTGGGTTATATTCTGAAATCATTTATTTCAGGAAGGGAACATGGGTAGTTTCATGGCATCAACAATTACTCCTATTCTGTTGGGGATGCTAAACTATTTTCTAACATGTTTTTCTTATTTTAACCGATGCACAGTGTACTGATGGAATAATAAATTTTAACCTGTGAGTCGTGTATTGATGGTATAATGAATGAATATAGATTTTGAAGCTAGTTGGACCTCAGTTAGCATTTATCTGTCACTTTTTAGTTTTCTGGCTGTGTTAGGCAAAATGTTGGCCCACATAAGCTTCACCTTGTGGTATTACACCCGTAATTATGTTATGCTACATAGCAAAAAGGACTTCGCAGATGTAACTAAAGGTTCAAGCCAGTTGACATTAAGACACAAAGTTTATCAAGATGGATTTACTCCAATCATATAAGATGCTTTAATAGCAGACAGCTTTCTTTGGCTGGGAGAAGAAGAGAGATTGCAGAGGACATCAGAGAGATTAGAAGCGAGACTCAGTGTGCTGGTGCTGGCTTAGTAGGTGCCTGATATACATCACACAGTGTCCCTGGCCTTCAGCGAATAGTGCATTTTGATGTCAATTAAATCTTAATGTGAAAGACACTTCCGTAATGTAAAATTACTTGCAAACATTACTATCAAAATCTGAGTCTCATAGCCATGATTCTGTATTTACTTGCCAACACCGAGATGGACCCCACCAGGCCTACCTCTCCATTCTCTATGTGGCTGCTGGGCATCAGTGTTCATCATCCCACCTCAAAAACATCTTATTTCTTACAGACATAGAAAACTTTGCTTATTGCTTGTGCCTCGACTCTGAAGCCATTCATTTGTGCATATCTAATCTGATGCATTATAATTTTGTCTCAGTGTTCAAAAACATTATAAATGCCAAAAGAAAAAGCCACCCATGGTTATGAGCTGTGCATTTGCATTATAACTTAACAGTAAATAGCTTCTAATCCTTTGGGAAAAGGCAAAATATAAATCAACGATCAATTGGCTTTCCATTTACAGCCCCCCAAAATGATATATACATGTGGAAATAGACAAAATACAATAGAATTTTAAAAATAAGACATCTTCTAAGCTGGAAATAGTCTGTGCTTTGTTGGATGATTATTTTGAGTATGCCAATGTGTTTTTTACTGTAGAACTTCATCAATAGATAAATTACTAAAATTTGAGTATAAAATGAATTTTTAAAATGAACTTTAACCTTAAAGCAATTTTTATTTAAAGTAAAATACCTGCTTTGAATTTATCTGTTTTATAAATTCACCATACTCATAAGACTTTTTTTATTTCAATGTACATCTAAAAATGCAGCTTTAGTAGGAAAACTAAATGTGCCTCATAGTTCCATCCATCCATCCATCCATCCATCCATCCATTCATCAATTCATCCATCCTTTCACTTTCACTTATTAGTAGCATTAGTAGATATTGAGCTACATTATTGGCACTGTTTCCATTTTTCTGCCTCCAAGAGATTTCAATCCATTAGGAAGATAAGGGAGACCCGAATAATCGAGGTACAAGGAATACAAGATGGATGTTGCGTAGGTCACTTCCCAAAGCTGAGTACAGAATCATCCCATCCTCAGGTAAGAGGTGGAAGCAAATGCTACAGCAGTGAAGAAATAGCCATACTGTGAAGCTCATCATTCATGCTTCAAGTGACTTCAGGCAGCAACTTCCCCTCTCTGGACTCTGGTTCTCAAAAAAATGGAGGGAACTTTCCATGTAAAACAGAAGTGTCCCTTATTGCCCCGGACCTCACAGCCAGTCCACTTGGATCTCACCCAGTTGAGGGTTCAGAAACAAG
Source organism: Carollia perspicillata (assembly GCA_004027735.1). Lineage (NCBI taxonomy): Eukaryota > Metazoa > Chordata > Mammalia > Chiroptera > Phyllostomidae > Carollia > Carollia perspicillata. Next base: position 23,346 of record PVKM010001905.1, read on the forward strand.
AAAGTAGGGAGAACAGGGAGATTGAGGAAAAACCCGGCTTCCAACCTCTTTCTCTCTCCAACTGAGAAGTTGGAAACCGAGACCTTTGAAAATAATAAAGAATGTGGGAACTTCACCAGAATAACTCAGCAAAGGTGCCAGAATCAAAACCTAGGCCTTCTTGGCTTTTGTACCAATCATCACATAAATTCAGAACAAAACAAACCCCATCAAGTTTTATCTGAATTTCTAAAGAAATCACCCAGTACCTGACATAGAATTATGTTTATCAGAATTTATAAAACTATATACTTCTACTATATTACTGTCTCATCACCATACCTGTAATGAGTAGAAACTACCAACATAGAGTTCGATAGTCTCTCTCTTTATGTGGAATATTAGCAAACTTCTTACTCCTTTCCTAAAGCTATGAGACAATTTTCACATCTATTTTCTGTGATACAAATGTCAGATGGCTTCTAAGACATGTAAACATTATCTTTAAATATTAAATAAAATAATTTTTAAGAAAACTTGAACACTCTCTGTTTCTCATCTTAATCACTGTGAAACCGTACACTGATTCTTATATTTTGGGCAATTTCAAAAGAAATACTAAATATTTCAAATAAACTAGATGGTCCAGAGATAAGTGCAACAAAAGCTAAGAACATGAGCGAGGAAATTCGACTGGGTGGGTCTGTGCCCTGCCTCCACAACTTCTCAGCTCTGTGACTTAGGACCAGTCACTCTACCTTCCTTTCATCAGTGAGGATAACAGTACTTGCCTGTATTACTTAGCTATTGCTGTGTAACGAATTACCCAAAACTTAGAAGTGGAACACAGTAAGTATCTATTATCTCACACAGTTTTTTAGGATCAGAAATCCCAAGTGTCTTAGCTGGGTGGCTGGGAACCAGCGACCCTCAAAAGGTTATAGTCAAGATGCCAATAAGGGCTGCAGTCCTGTGGAAGCTGGACTGGAGAATCAGGCTCAAAAATCACACATGTTGTTGGCATGACTCACGGCTATGGGCCAGAGATTTCAGTTCTTTACCATATGGGCACGCCCTCAGGGTTGCCTGAGCATACCCCAAATATAGCAATTAACTTTTCCCTGAGTTAACAGGAATGGGGGATAGACAGAGAGAAAGTGGATGGAGGAGAAGAAGGGGAAGAAGAGAGAGAGAGCAACCAAGATGGAAGCCATAGTCCTTTTATGACTCTCCAATCTCACATCATCACTTCAGCTTTATTCTACTCATTAGAACACGTTATTAAGTCCAGGCTACATGCAAGAGGAGGGAAAGTAGACCTCACCTCTTAAAGGAGGCATCTCAAAGAATTTGTTGACATATTTTTTAAAGTACTACACTGCCTGACAGGATTATGATAAAGAGTAAATGAATCAGTACACGTAAAACACATAGAGCATGTAATGAGATTTTGATAAATGCCAGCACTTATCACTATTTTTATTATTCATAGTGCATCCACTGTGTTCCAGGCCCTGTGATTTGTCAAGGAGAGGCAAATCCAGAATAGAGCTTATGACAGTCTGACTCTGGACCAAACATCCAAACCAAGGATGGAGCAATGCGGGGTTCCTTCTCCAAACCTGGAGAAGGAAGAGCACCAGGAAGCAAAGGCGGAGGTCTGGGTTAGGTCAGCCATGAATGTAGCCCTCCTGGACTTGCCTCATTGTTTATATCAGTTCAAGTTTGTCATCGATGGCATTGCATGCCAAAGCATCCTCCCTGATAAATCCCTAAACATGCACTGTGGTATTATACATAGCAATCATTCATCTAAACAACTGTGACCAGGTAGTCACTTTGGTTATGGAAATGGCCTCAGGATAATGTATTTAGTTCACCCAAATTGTATGGGACCTGTATTTAAGACATACATTCCAAGTGCCTGGCGATTCAATTTCTTCTTGAAGATTATATAAAAAGTACAAATGTTGGATTAGCATGTGGTGATGTGTTATTATCACATTGTAATATTAGTTTCACCATTTAAAGATTTAGACAATATTAGCTGGAAAATATAATATAGTAGCTCCTAGCTAAGTATGCCCCTTAAGCATATTTTTTATTTCTTTGAGACTATTTACTTTGGAAAAGAAAAGGAACCACAGAATTTTTAAATAAATTAGAAAGAATTCCTGTGTGGAGTTTTAGTTAATTATGGGAACTCACACACTGCTAATTCCTAGCCATCCATCTTTGGGCAGACTCTTTAAATTTCTTATTGGAGTCAGGATATTTTCTTTGGTTTGACATTAGTGATAGCTAAAAATTAATTTTTCACCCACAGGAAATATTAGTCTCTCATTTGAGAGTCAATAATATTATTTTTCTCAGATAAATCATCAGTGAGTCAGCCAGCTCTGAAACCCAAGATTCATAAATCATAAAAATCATGAAGTTGAAGGCATCTTAGGATCATTAAGCCCTGTCATTATAGGGATAAGGAAACCAAATCCCAGAGAGATGAAAAGAATTGCCTACAGTCATAAAAGTTAAAAGCAGGCAGATCCGAAGCCAGCTTTTCTCACTCCCAAGGCCCTTATTTTTCAACTAAATTATTGCTGGAATTAAGATATTAATTAAGATGTTAATTAAGATGTTAATTAAGATACTAATTCCAGCACTAATCAAGGTATTGAGCTATTAATTTCAGCAGCAATATAGATATTGAGATATTAATTCCAGCAATAATGTAGAAATTCATTCCAATGGCCATTTTAAATAAATAAAATTATTGATTGAATTTTAATTATTAATCACTAATCAGCTTGGAAAAGGAGCATAACTGTTCTGTTCTTTCCCTGTGTTTCTAAGTTTTGACCTCTCTATCTGACCTGGATCCATCTTTACTTACCTTACTTTTCAGACCTTAGGGAGGATTTCTTACTTCTATGTTCCTAATGCTTCCAGGCTGGAAGGCAGAGAAATTCTGTATTCCAAAGTAAAGGTCTTTAGTTTTCAAGTCAACTGTTTAATTAGCCACCAGGTTTGCCTAAAAATGACTTCTATCGTATAACTTGGTCCTCCACAATTTGCTTTCTTCCCACCAAAAGATGATCAGTGTTCCTCCTATGTTTGGATGCAGCTCAAATACATCTGAAAATAACAGAGGATTTTATTTTGTGGCCTTACACCCGTGCTCTTCACACTGTTGATCTGCCCAGGGAACACCACGAATAGCACTTATTAATCTTGTTGAAAGAATTTTGGCTTTGAATTTACAATGTGCACTTCAGGGAAAATCAGCTTTCACCTTGTCCGTCCTTCTCAGCATTTCATCACAGAATCTTAAAAAGGGGGGAAGGGGGCTTTCTTAACAGAATAAGAGCAGTTTTTTTGTTTTACATCAGCTTATTGAGTTTCCCTATGGAAACTGTTGCCCAAATGTCTCACATTAGTTGATTTCCATTTCTCATTTAATCATCCAGTCAACAGAGCCTCAATGACAATTTTTCATGTTTTAGAGTTTCTAGACAAGGGACTTGTCTATGAAGATAACTCTTGTAATTCAAGAATACTACATTTCTGCAAAGCCATAATCAAACAGTATGTATTGAGGCATGAGGTTATGTCTCTGCCCTATGGCTATTTAAATGTTAAGCCGATCAAGACTTATTTCAGAATGTCACTGTGGAGTTCACAGGAAACATGCAGTAGACTGGTTCTTCAAAAAGGGAGTTCACAGATATCAGATATAGGCTTGGAGAGCATAATAAATAAGGTTTGGGTAAAACAAAAGAAATGCCATCTAGTCTATAAAACTCACAGGTATGAAAGCATCACTTAAAGATGAACCTCAGGCACAATCCACTCCATTGTGCCACAAACACGAGAAAGGGAGTGGAGATTGAGATATCCTACTCTTAAACAGGGGCAGTAGGAGTGTGTTTTATTCAATCTAGTGAAAGAAAACAAATTAAACCAGACTGCCAATGTACTGGAGTGACTAGACATCAACTCATTTATATTTTGGGTTCAATGAGTGACATTCATTTGTGTCGTGTGAGAATCTAAGAAGCTAAAGGTACCCAAAGACCCAGGGAGAAGCTCCTGTCTTCATCCTGCATTGCCCACTTGAATGTTGGTGGCCCCGTGCCCCAATGTCAAGCACAAGCCTGAAAACCCCATACTGCATTTTCTAAGGTTATAACCTTTATCCTTTATGAAATCCTTGTGTCAGCCAGCAAAAGCATCTCCTCTCTAGGAAGCCCTGGCCCCTACCATTCTAAAATCGTATTTATTGAAATTTAATCTATATATCATACAATTCATCCACTTAGAGTATATAATTCAATACTTTTTAGTATAGTCACAGATATGTGCAAACACCACCACAGCCAGTTTTGGAACATTTATCACCCCTAAAAGAAACCCCATATCCATCAGCAGTCACTCCCATCCCCCACCCCCAATTACGAATCTACTTTCAGTCTCCTTAGATTTGCCCATTCTGAGAATTTCACATAAATGGGATCACATAATATGAGGTCTTTGTAACTAGCTCCTTTCACCTAACATACAGCTTTCAAGGTTCATCCATGCTGTATCTTCTATCAGAACTTTGTTCCTTCTCATTAAAGAAAAATATTCCCTTGTATGGACATACCATATTTATTTATCTAATTACCAGCTGATAGACATCTGTGTTGTTTCCACCTTTTGACAATTGTAATAATGCTGCTGTGAAAGACCATGTACAAGTTTTTGAGTGCACATATGTTTTCATTTTTCTTGTACATACCAAGACTGTCCAAAAGGCATCCAGCCATGTAATATGAAAAATAGAAACATTTATTGAAGAAGGTACAATATACAAAAACATTGTATGTAAGATAATGATGCCTTGGTCCCCTTCAAAGTAGACACCTTGGGACCACACACAGTTCTTCCAATCGTCATCAGCTGCCCTATCGTATTTTCCTGAATCTCACTGATGGTCTGAAAATTTTTCCTTTTCAAAGGCGAGTTTACTTTTGGGAAAAGCCAGAAGTCGCAGGGTGCCAAATCTGGGCTGTAGGGGGGCTAAGTCACCTAGGTGATTTGATGTTTTTCAAAAAAGCTCTGTTCAAGTTGTAATGTAGGAGCAGGCATGTTGTCATGATGAAGAAGCCAATCACCAGTTGCCCTTAGCTAAGGCTTTTAGAACCATATGAATATTTTTACGGAGGAACATTCAAGCTTAATGCAAAATCTGATGCAAATTCATTGTTCTACTCACTCAGTCATTTTGATTGTGACAGCCACACAGCACACATGCTCCCTCAATGACATCTACCGCTCCCACTGACTAGTACAGTGAAGTCATAATTGTTCATGCACACACATCCTAGTCTACTCTCCCTGGCTGCCAGCTTACATCAATGTCATGCATATATAATATTAATATGACATTCTCATTACATAAACAATGGCTGGATTTTTTCCAGACAGACCTCGTATACCTAGGAGTGGAATTGCTGCATCAGATGGTAACTCTGTTTAACATTTTGAGAAAGTGCTAGACTGTTTCCCAAACTAGATGCATCACTTTACCTTCCCAGCATCAGTGCACAAGGGGTTGAATTTCTCCACATCCTTACCAACACTTTTTATATGTCATCTATCTTTTTTAGCCATCCTAGTGCAGGTGAAGTGATATCTCGTTGTGGTTTCAGTTTGCATTTCCCTAATGCTGAGCATCTTTTCATGTGTCCACCATTTTTTAAAAACCTCAGAAATGTCCACTACCTTCTTCTCAAGGGAGCTTCAAAACCCCAGAGCTTCCCCCTTTCTCAGGCACAAGCTCCTCTTAATTCTCATGTGAGAATTTGGGAAGCCTTAGGTCTCAAAGCACAGCTTGAAGACCAACTGCAGCAGACCCCAAGAGTGGTTGCATGTGGGAAGTGGACCTTTACAGCAGACACTGCCAGGACCATGTTAACTGGTCAGCTGGAAATAGCAATATCCATTCCTGGGAGGGGTGCAGTGGGCAGAACCCCAGTGGCAGGACCCTTGTGATTCTGTTTTCCCATGGCATGGCCTCTGGTCCAGAAAGTCACACGCTGGGCAGCTACTGCTCATCTTCTCCTTCACTCTGTATTTAATCTTGCATGTGTATAAAAAACAATCTGGTAGTGAGACAAATAGTATCAGAAAATAGTTGTGCGAGCCAGCAATAAAATTATACTCCAAAACGGGATTAAAATGTGCTGGGTGACAGAGTAATTTGATTGAGACCTATTCAGAAAATCTTAAGGAGAAAAAAAGAGAGACCTGAGAGTGAGTGAAGAGGGGAAAGGCCAGATATTTGTTTGCTTTGTTGCTTTATATTTGTAAGGGAGCTCCTTTCTCAAGGCAGCTAATAAGAACAACAACAAAAAAAACCCTCATAATGACTTTACCCAGAATATCTTTATAATAGTCATTTTGCTCAAAAGCTTTTTGTCTTTCATCAAATGGTCTCTGGGGTGACTACTGAAAAAGGTTGTATTAGTTTGCTCTTGCTAACTACAATCTACCACTGACTGGGTAGCTTAAACCATAGTAACTTATTTTCTCAAGTCTAAGATCAAATTGTCTGCAAGGTCAGTTTTCCTGAGACTGCTCTTCTTAGGTAGTACACAGACATCTCCCTCTGGCTACTTCACATGGTCTTCTCATGTGTGTCTGTGTCCCAATCTCTTCTAATAAGGACACCAGTTGGTATGCTCTGAATGTGCGCCCCTAACATTCATATTTTGAAATCTAATCCCAAGGTAATGGTAGTAGAAGCTGGAGGCTTTGGGGGGTGATTAGGTCATTAGGTCATAGGATTAGTGCCCTTATAAAAGAGACACCCTGACACCTTACACACACAGAGCTCCCTTGCCCTTTTCACTATGTGAGGACACAGAAAGAAGACACCATCTATGAACCAGGACGCAAGCTCTCACTAGACACTACATGTGCCAGTGCATTGACCTTGGACTTCTCAGTCTCCAGAACTGAGAGAAATAATTTTCTGTCATTTATAACCTACACAGACCATCAAAATCTGTTATAGTAGCCCAAATGGACCAAGCCATCAGTCGTACTAGATTAGGGCCCCACCCACATGGTCTGTCTACCTCAATTCTTTAAAGGCTCTATCTCCAAGTAAACTCACATTCTGAGGCGTTGAGATTTAGGACTTTGGCATATGAATTTTGGAGGGACAAAATTCAGCACATAATAAAGGTCATACAATGAATTAATATATTCACACAATACTATTATATTATACAAAGTTTGTTGATTTGTATTATCTCATTCAATTCTCACAACAACCTAACGATTTTAACATTATAGCTTATATTTTAACTGAAAACACCAATAAGAGTTCAGAGGGACTAAGAAAGTTTTCCAATTTTATTTAGAAAGGCAGATACTTGGTTTTTAACCACATCAAAATTGCCCAGTACTTACACAGAGGATCTAGCATTTATTTTAAATTTTTAATTGTGTTTTTATTACATATAAAAACTCAAAATAAGCTGATTAACCATCAATAATAAAACAACTGATATAACATTAAATATATAAAGAATTGAATATATAATGGTCATGCACATTACAAATAATATACATCATTTTTAAAAATGGTAGATATATATGCATGGGCCTTCTGGTAAGTCCACCTTACATTGAATAAAAAATGCAATTATTATATAGTAAGCACGTATCCTTCAATAATTCTTATACCAAATAAGTAAATTATAAAATTGTATCTATGCAAATTTCACTAAATTACAATTTTCAAAAGTTAAAAACACAATGTACAAATGTAAATATTTGTAAAAAATGTATTAACTAACTCATTAATGAGGAAATTAGAGATGATGAAGCTAGTTTACATAGCATTTGAGAAACAGAAGTTTATGCATTCAATCAGATGCAATTTTTTAAAATAAAACTTAGAATAAGTTTGTTAGTTTAGATATAACACTGGTTAATGTGTACAGGTCAATAAATGATTTTCATTTCGGTTATTGTTCTACCCGACAAAAATCATGGGTGTTGCCAATTGGCTACAAGTTAACCACTGCTCTTGCAGAGTGGGAAATATTGCAGTCCACAGTACACAGAAATCAGACAAAGGTCTCTAATCCTAACAGTTCAATACTTCCCAAGTGGGCCTGCTGAACAACTCTCAGCACTGCTCTGAAAAGACACCAAGTAATTCCTTCTATCTGTTTCCAATTTTTAAATAATTTTTAACCATCTTCTTGGTTCTGTTAGATAATTATAAAATATTATTCTCTAAGAGTCCCAGAGATTTAGCCCATAATATACAATTGATATAGTAAAAGTATATCTGTTCTCAATTTCACAACTATAGTTTACATCTAAAATAAAATGTTATTTATATACAGTGTAACCCCTCAATAAAAAGTAAATAATGCCAGAAAGTAATCAGAATTTTAAATCCTGGAAAAAAAATACTGCTGAGTCTTCGTGACTTCACAAACTCAGTCAGAATTTGTGCCAGGCATCCAGTCTGCCTAGTATGGTGCCCTATTCTAAGAGACAAGAACTAAAAATATATTCTAATGTCATTACACTTGAGAGGAAGTCAGGAAAGCCATAGAGACAATTGCACTGAAAACCCCACAATGTCTTACAAACCCGTGCAAAGTTCTGATGCCCTTGAAAGAATACTTTTTTGCATCAGTTAGGGTGTTCCTGTTAAAAAGAGTTTCCAAAAATACTACATGAATCAGTTAGGAATCTTTCCACTGAAGGTAGGAAAAAATCTAACTTAAAGTAGCTTTTAAAAAAATGGAAGTATGTATCAGATAAGGCAAAGTCCAGAGGCAGCACGGGATTCAGGTGCGCTTTGATCAAAGCTCTCTCTTCCTCTGTGATTGCCTCACCCCTCTCCTGCCTCTGTTTCTGGACTCGACCCAGACTCCTCCCTCAGATTTCTGCTTGCCTGTCCCTTTCTTATCAATCGGATCTGAATTGAAATGACACCTCCTCTGCATGACACCACTTTCCATGAATTCTTAATCTAAAGGAGTTTCTCCCTACTCAACACTATCCAATGAAAACTACTATTTTTATCAAAGGATTTATCATTATCTGAATGTATCGCCACTAGAATATAAGGTGAACAAGAGCAGAGAAGCTCTTACCCCATACCCCAAAGCCTAGAATAGTGCCTGCCATTCAGTAAATGCTCACTAAGGACCAGTATTTGTTGAGAGAAGGGAAGAAGGAATTATTACTTGTCTTTCAGGAGACAGTTCAGATATCTCCTCCAGAATCTCAAAGCAAAGTTTGCATAGATTTGGGCAAGTAAAAGGTACACCTTCGTATGTGGTTGTAAAATGTCCCTGGACTGAAGACAGTGGCACCCTCCTTGTCAAAAAAAAAAAAAAAAAATCATGCTAATACAGTTATGGTTTTTGATTGATGTGCCACTTAAAAAAATAGTAGCTACAATAGATAAAGTTATTTAGCATTACTATCTTTTTTATAGAATGTTGAGCCTTTTCAGGATGTCTAATGGGAAAATTTTGTTCACTCTGTGTGTGTGATGAATTTGTAATTCATTATAAATTGCCCACCATATCAATTGCAGCAGTTGTTGCTTTGGTGACCAGCAGTGACTGCAGACTGCTGTGGAAAGGCAAGCTTTTGCTCACAACGACAGTCAAAGATTTTTCTCAAAGATCTTCTTCCTTGAATGATGAGCTCCACATTGCCAAATAAAGAGGCTTAATTCTCCTGAAGTCTCCTTTTCGAGCTCTGTAACACTGAAGAGCTATTACAATCCAAATGTCTTTCTTCACCTTTGGCTGCCTATGGCTTTTAAGATGTTCCTACCCTGAGATCAAGTACCAGTGGAAAAATCACTGCTGAAGGTTTTCATGAGCACAAAGGTGACGTGTCTCATTCAATTATCCTTTCTGTGTCAAGCAAGGAAATAATCACATAATAAGCAGGTACATTTCCTATCACTAGTCAGTACACATAAATCTCGTGTTCTTACTGCTCTCAGAAGCACATCTTTGTTTACAAGCACCTTCTTTCATTTTGCTATCTTTCACTATAGATTGACAGGAGAAAATGCCATTTAATGGAAACAGTGCATGATGGAACTACATGACAGCAACATCTTACAGCAATTGGCTGAGAGCAATCAATTTTCCAATCTTCTCCTTCTTTATGGGTAATTTATTATTTTCTGTTCTTAACACTGTGCTTCATCCTGCTTTTTTTTTTCCATTGCTTTCCAAACCCATTGGTCACAGGAGACAGCTCCTCTCCTGTCTCACCTTTTCAGGCACCTCAGTCTGAGGTTTTGTTCTCACTGGCCATCTGCACACTCTTTGCTAGTTTCTTCTCTGTTTGCGAACTCCCTGGTCTAGCAACGACAAACTCTTTCAGTCTCTTATTTGCAAAGCTGTCCTACCTGGTCCCCCGTGTTCTCACTTTTAATATATGGCCTCACCTCTTGCTTTAATGAGAAACTTCAAGACTGTTTGAATCCAGCATCATTTATCTCTTCTTAACTGCACATCACCTATTTGTCACTTCTCTTCTGCTGCCTTATCATGCACCTTTTTCCATATGTTTTGTCTCCATATCTGAAATGTGTATGTACTAAATCATATTGTATAAGCAGCAAAGAGATAGCAGAAGACAGAACTGAAAATTACTGCTGAAGGGGAGCTATTACAGGCTAGACTGGGACCCTGGAGGGCTGGCTCAGACACTCACTCACTATACGGCCTGCAGATGTGTGTTGGCCACTCTGACCATCTAAATATCACTTTCCTCATCTGTTGGTTCCTAAAGTGGCCACCTCATAAGCAAAGAATTTCTAAAATAAGACCAACTAGAAATGTATTTTTGCTGTAAATACACTTAATTTTATAACATGATACGAGTTTTTTTTTGGATAAGAGAGACAATACTTCAATTTTTCTCTTATCTTAGTATATTGATATACTTTATTAAAAAGAAAATTAGTGGCTTCCCTCAAGCGTGCAGTGAACATTCACAACTAATTGAAGTCTACATCCAAATAACACTGTACCACTTCCCAGATAGTACAAGTGCCTTATAATACAGTAGTCCCCATTACTCCCCCTCCTTCCATGTAACATTGCTGTTATTTGTTTAGTCACAACATATAATCTACTGATACATTGTTGCTATTATTATTTTGAACAAATAGTTATCTATTAGACCAATTAAGACTAAGGAAAAGAAAAGATTGTATTACACCTTCATTTAGTCCTTTCTTAACATTTGTCCTTTCTTTAGGTCTGGGTTTCTGACCTATATCACTTCCTTTCTCTATGAGGAATACCAAGGCTGGCAAAGATGGGAGCAACAGGACCCTTCACTCACTGCCAGTGGAAATGCAAGTGGTACAGCCAGTACAGTTTGGGCAGTTTCTTACAAAACAAACCACAGGCTCACCATACGATGCAGCAGTCATGTTCTTCGGTATTTATCCAAATGATGTGAAAACACGTCCATACAAAGTCTACATACAAATGTCTAGAGTAGCCTTATTCATAACTGCCCCAAACAGGAAGTAATCAAAGTGTCTTTCAGAAGTTAAAAAAAGTCTTGGCCAGTGGGTCAGTTGGTTGGAGCATCATCCTATAGACCAAAAGATCACCAGTTCAATTCCCAGTCAGGGCACATACCGAGGTTACAAGTTCAATCCCTGGTCTGGTGCATGCAAGAAGGCAACCAGTTGATGTTTTTCTTTCACATCGATGTCTCTTTCTTTTTCTCTCTTCTATTTCTCTCTCTCTCCTCTGTGTTTCTCTCTCTCTCCCTCCACCTTTCTTTCTCTAAAAGCAATAAAAAATGTTCTTGAGTGAAGGGGTTTTTGTAAATTAAATAAAGAGCACTAAACTTAATTTTAATGTTTTATGTAAAAAGTTAGTAATAAATACATGGAAGATCACTTTTGCAGCAATATTTAAATTAGTCATGAAAAATTATTTGAGTGTAATCACAAACACAAAACACAATTAAAGACAAAGAATCCATGTTATTTCATACTACCTTTAAGCTTGTGTCAACAATGCTGTAAGTCAAGTAACAGGAGTGATTTGATAAAAACCTTTAAATGGAGATATTTTCAGATCCATTTTAGGTCAAAAATAGAACACGTTACAACATGTCCTTATCAAATAAACATTCAAATGGCTTAATTTAATATGCTCAAAAGATATACTAAAACCCTGATTGAGAAACAGAGGTTTTCCATTTACAGATGGCTGAAAGAACACATGTTCAATATTTAGTCATTTTAGTGGTGGTCTTCTGTAAAAACTTGTCAATTTGCAACATAGTTGATGGAACAGAGCTGGTGAGGAAAAAGAAAAACAAAAGATCAATGAGCATTTCAGTGACTATAGGGTCAACTGGAAAATTGGACTAAAATGCAAGCGTGGTGCCAAGTCAACAAAGTCAGAACTGCTGGAGTGGCCGTTGTCAGGCTCCAGGAGACTAAGAACAAGAAATGCATTGGTGTTCCTGCCCTCATTCACTAACAATAAAGAGGTCACCTCTTAATTTTCTCACTGAGTTTGATGGGATGGTTAAAAAAAAAGAGCAATTTGTTAGAACAAAGAACATGACAAAAATGCATGCTCAAAGATGTTTTCAATGAAAGGGGAAGTAACTTTAAAAACTTACTCTGGAAGACAGGAAATGGATTGAGAAATGTCAACTGATTCATAGGGGGTGAGGAAGTCAGAGCCAGGCATATGCATAAAGGGGCTATAGGAAGAGAAAAGGAAGGGGACTTAATACTCCAGGCTTGGAGGGCAAGAATGATGGTGGACAGGAGGGCAAGGAGGGCTGGAAATCAGGAGGCTCGTTGAAATCGTTACAGGGAGCATCATTTCCTCCCTTCCCTTCCTACTGCAGCCTAGGTAGGAGCCGAAAAGTGGTGAGCTCTGGGAAGTAGTATCCAGGCAAGCGGGAGATACCTGACATTTGAAATGTTTGACACTGTGAGTAGTAGTTGTCCTTCTTTACATTTCTCAGATGGGAGCCATTTAGCCAACCAGGAGACCTTATATGAAAGGGTTGGAGAAATCTTTGAGAAACATGTTTCTGGGCAGCAAACTCATGAACTAAGCAGCTAGGATGACAAAATGGACTTTGCATGACCATGATAATAATGAGAGTCTGCTCTCAGAGACAAATTGTCACTCATACTCCAGTGACAGTGACCTACCCAGGCCTGGATGTGAGACCACACTCCAAGGGGCTGAATCCTCACAGCATGTCAAACAAATAGCAGTGTGTCTGCCACGGAAAGCAGAGCCATTTGAATGACAGCACTGCCGCTGCTATGAGCTTACCCCATGGTCCCATCATCTCATTTCCAGGGGCTGCTCCAGCCAATGACAGAGCATGGCAGGGATGTTTTCCCCATGTGCATATATTGTCCTGATAGAAGTGATAAAGTTTAATATAAAAAATTACTGTAAAAGGTTAAATTTGAGAGATAAAAAAGGTTGGTAATGATCTCATGGGAACTAGGAGTTAAGACTATTGATTCATTTTTCATCTTATTAAAATAATCAGTAGTAAAGTAAAAGATCAAAAGCACCAGCTTTCCTCTAAAAATAAAAACTCTCCCAGAAGTGCCTTCTCAAGACAACAAAAGATAGCTGGCTCATGAACCAGAAGTTCTTCTGTCTGCATATTATTCATCCCTCTTTCCTCTCAGGGTAGAGCCCATCAAAATGTCCACTAAGATGAGACTGAAATCTTTACTCTTTATCCCTCTGACAACATTTGGACCTTTCTCTCCAGACATTAACAAACTCATATAAGAATGAAGAAAAATACTATTTATATTCACATATGTCTTTAAGTCGGGGTTATTGAAATATGTGTTACTAAGACACAGCAGAGAAATAGTCTATATGGCAAATCTAATGCATTGGTTCACTGTGCTTCAATTCAGCCCAATTTCCTGCAGTTGGTAAGTTCGATACATTAATATTGTACACATAAACTAATCACCCATTGAGAAAATGTTCCAAGAAGGAAATATTTTTGTCACATTTGTCTTTTGTTCTGAAAGTATTTTAAAATGTTATTTTTTACCAGAAAAATACAAAACAATTTGGATGTGACACATAAACAGTGGCACACCTGCAGTCGGCTTCAAGCCACTCCTTAGATTTCCCAAGGTTCAAGTTCATGTCCTTGCCATTAGGTATACTTCAGTGAAAATTTTTGAGAAGGAGATATTTATGGCATGTGCTTTGACTTTGGAAGCAATGAGGAGCCATTTAAAGTTTCAAGTAGAAGAATTATATCAATGTACAGGAAGAATCAAGTGGAGAACAGAAATATTGGAACTACAATGATTTTGGTTTAAGATGAAGATTCCTAGCATAATGGAATGTTCAGTGGAGATAAAGAAAGAAAACCCTTTACTGAAATTTCTAATTATCTTAATTCTACCCTATGCCCACTCAGCAAATACCATAGTATCTTAGAAGCCCTTGTCTCACTCCACTCCATCCATCAATCCTTCGCTTCTACTTTCTCTTTAATAGTTTTCATTCTCCAAAGCCATTACAAAAAAACATCAGAGTTGTGAAAAGTGAACACTGGACTCAATTGTCCCAAACACTCTTTATCTTACCTTTGTCTATGTATTGCAGAGCACAGAGTGTTAGCAAAGTTTAAGTGACCTAGAAAAGATTGCTTTGAAATCTTGAATTGCTTCCAGGGGGTATATTATTTCAATCTTCCAAATGAATTTCCAGGCACCAGTAAAGCTGATTTACCCTGGTGAGGTGTTAAAAACTGAACACTTCTCTATGCTTCCTCTTTTTTTATCTATTTTCATTTTTGAAAAAAAATAATAATTTTATCTTTGGAATGAACACAAACAACCTTCATTATATTCTTTCTGTCCTCCATTCCTTCACTTTTCCCTCCACACATTGGAAAATGTGCTATTGAAAACATTAGATAGGTGATAGATTACACAGATGGATGGATGATAGATAGAGAGATAGATAGACAAATGATAGATAGGTAAGGCAAAGACAGAGAGAGATAATGTATATGTACATGCATAGATATATACTAAAACTGGAGATAAAATGTAGGTTAATAACTATGTTTAACTTGACTTAGGGTAAAATATAAATGCTTAAGTTTTTAATCCTCTGTGATAATTAGGACTGAACTATCTTTCAGGTCATCTGGAAATTATGCTGTCTAATAGATTGGCCACCAACCACAGGCAGCTATGTAAATTTAAATTAATTAAATTATATAAAACTTGAAATTCACTTTCTCAGTTGCACAAGCCACATCAGAGGGGCTCAATGCTCCTGAGTGTGTAGTAGCCACTAAATGAGCCAGCAGGACATGTACCATCTTCACCATGGAAGTTCTTTTGGGCAGCTGCTGGC
Organism: Carollia perspicillata; assembly: GCA_004027735.1. Classification (NCBI taxonomy): domain Eukaryota; kingdom Metazoa; phylum Chordata; class Mammalia; order Chiroptera; family Phyllostomidae; genus Carollia; species Carollia perspicillata. Next base: position 38,786 of record PVKM010001905.1, read on the forward strand.
TGGCAATTTTTTCTATAACTAATAAAAAGATTTAACTGGACATTCAAGGACTGAAATATTTCTTTTTCAGAAGGAAAATTGCTTTTCTCAGATTCATGTAGGAACTCTAGAGATGTTGTACAGATTACTTTTGGATCTCCAGGACAGTATATTATAGGAAGCAGAGCTCAAAACCTCAAGATCCACCTTATAATCATAGAATCTCAGGGTTGAAATAGACCTTACAAGTCATCTAAGCCAAATCATCCTTCCCATGATTTCTATTGCCCCTTCAAGAACTCTACCAAAATACAATCTAGCCTATGGTTGCAAATCTTTAGTAAAACTTAGCCATGCCTCCAGGATAAACCAACCCTCAAAAAAAAAAAATTGCTCAACCTAAGGGGCTGTTAAATCAACCACCAATTATAGAATCATAGGTCTCAGTTGCTCATGACCTTGCTGCTGGTGATTTGGTTAAATTGTCACTCTGCTCAAGACAGTAAGACTCTTCCTCTAGTGATTTATTTAAAAGAAAATTAATAGCTTCTGGCCAAAGTGTGATTTAGCAGCCCTTTAAAAACACATAGCTGCTGTTCATAGAGCAATTTTGTTTTGACAAAGTACTTGCTAATTCAACAAAATGTTTGTATCATTGTGCTAATTCTTCACCTAGCACATGGTCAAGACCCACCCTAGACTCTCAACCATAACCCTGGCCACTTTTTATATTGAACTTGAGTGTATACTGTTTGTGCGGATACAGCAGAAGTCTTTTTTTCTCCTGGGTCTATTCCTGGATGAAATATGGCTGTGATGAATAATGACAATTGAGCTTGACTTGCTTATGATACCCGCATAAGCAAGAGAACCAATAAAGTGTTCATGGATGGGAGCTGAACAGAGGATGAGATATTATAAAAGGGGGAATGTCATTTTTGTCCTTCTATGTTTAGAAAGTCTCAACCATTATAAAGATGCTATCAAATCTTCCTAATGGAATTGTCATGGTTTAGTTATTTCACGCCAATAAATCTGCTTTCACCTTGGCGTTGCAGTCCAGAAATTTTCTGGTTAAGAGAAAAATGGAACTAAGCCTACTCTGCAGTTCATAGATCATAATTAGTATTTGAAATCCTATAAATGAAATCCACATAGTTCCTTCAAATAAGCAGCAGTACATTGATTCAAGAATAGAATCCATTCTACAAAAGGTTGCTGTGATGATCCTTTTAAAACATGCATCAGATTCATCAGATTGTGTCATAGCCTAGCTCAAAGCCACCTCAGTAGAATCACTGGAATCACATCCAGAATCCTTCTCTTTCTGGGGCTTAGAAGGTCCTTTGTGGTCTGGTTCCAGGCTATGCCTCCAGTTGTATACCTTGCCTCTTCTCCTCTTTTTCTCTATGCCCAGCATGGTGCTGGCTACCTTGCTATTCTTCAAATGTGCCTAGCACATTCCTGACTCAGGATTTTGTACTTGCTGGTCCCTCTGTCTGGAATGCTTCCCCCATGATATTCACAGGTTCTCTTCTTTCATTTCAATCAAGATTCAAATCGATTGTCATCTCCTCCGAGAATTCTGCTGTGGCCACGTTATGAAAAACAGTACTGCTCTTCCATCACTTCCTTGCCTCTTACCTTGCTTTCCTTGTGGGACTTATCCAAACCTCTAAATGTCACTGTTTTCCTTGTTTTGATATACAGCAAGCGGAGCAGAGATCTTTGCCATTGCTGTTTGCTAGCAGCCAGATCAGTGCCCAGCACAGAGTAGGTGTTCAATGAGCATGTTTTAATAAATGCACCAATGAGTAAATGAATGAGCAGCAGCTATCTGATAATAGTACCCAGTATTTTCTCTTTATAGCACTCATAGCCTTTTGAATTACTTGAGATTTTTGTTCTCTGGTATATTATGGCTGCTTCATTTAATGCTGTAAACTCTCGATGTCTTTCAAAGTGTTCTTTAAATATGAATTGAATGAAGAGAAATGAGTGAACTGTCTACTTTGATTACCCATAGGATCTATCCAGATGGCAGGTTTGACTCAGCCTCAAGCAATAAAGGTAGATAAGAAAAATCTCATAGACTCATTAATGTTGTCATGATCACTAAGTAAGAGGATTGAGAGTGCTAGAATCAATGGTCAGATCAAGGCAGAAAAAAAGCAGTACTATATCAGAAGTGATAGCCTTGTAGTGTCCAGGAAAACTGCTCAGTAGACCCACAGCCCTACTGACCAGCAGGCCAGTGATGTATGGAGCCAACTGCACCTGTGGACAGGCTCAGAAGGGATTGTTTATGTCATGTACCAATGCAGAAAATACTCTTCATCCATGTTCTTCATTTAAGGAATTTAAGTGGCCTTGGGAATGTGTTGGGAAATAGGGATACTAGGCACGTCCCTTGTAATACCCAACAGTGCCCCCGCTCTCCCCTTCCCATTCTGAATTCAGCTGGCCCCTACTTGAAAGACACTGTTTGGAGCAAGTGTGAGTGTCTCACCCAAGACAGACCACAGTCCAAGGTAGTGGCCTTGTGAAAAAGGAACTGGGACAATAGTAATTAAGCAAGTCAACTAACTGGTTCCTCTATACTTTCTTTGGAGATTAAGGAGAGGATTGTCTAGTTAGTAGCAGATGGAGAACAGTAAAACAGAGATGCTCCAAGAAAAAGAGGTCATGTGGACAATGGGAGAGACTTTTTTTAAATCCAGCAGTGGCCCTGGCTGGTGTGGCTCAGTGGTAGAGTGCCGGCCTGTGAATCAAAGAGTTGATGGTTAGATTCCCAGTCTAGGGTACATTCCTGTGTTCTAGGCCAGGTCCCCAGTAGGGGGCACTCAAGAGGCAACCACACATTGATGTTTCTCTCCCTCTTTTCCTCCCTTCCCTTCTGTGTAAAAATAAATAAAATCTTTTTAAAAAATAAAATCCAGCAGTGGCCTGGGAGGGCCACAATTCCTAATGAGTTCCTGTGCCAACTTGATGCTGCTTAGAATCTTAAAATAAACAATCTTTTATGAAAGCAGCTAATGTGTGTCACTTTCAGCTCCTTAAGGCACAGAAGAGGCTGCCAGGATGAAAGCTCTACAACTTCTCAAAGGGGATGTAGAATGAGCATTATCACCTGAGATGGGTGAAGATATGAGGTTCTCCCATCACCATATGGAAAGCAAGCAACCCCGTGCCTCACCATGCAAAACAATCAATGGCTGTTGCTTCTGATCTTTTGTGATATAGGGCAACTCAAAAAGAATAAGAAACACAGGCTAAGAAGGACAGAAGTCAACTTCTCCCAGCCACAGACTGTTTGCACTGCAAAGAGGTCCCTGTTGCCTAGGGAAGTAGGTAAGGACCCAGAGCTGGCCATTGAGGAACTCGGCTGCAGCAAAAATTTTCTGCTCAGCTAGACAGCCCAGGAAGGCAAACCAGGGACAATCATTAAGTGCTGCTGATGGTCTTTGCAGGGTTCTGCTTAAAATGAATGCTCCAGTTGGAAAAAGAACTGATCTGGGAGTCGGAATGGGAGGACCCCAAAGCATGGGGTTCTCCAGACATTTTCCATCAACCAGCAAGTGGTTCCGCCTGCCTTATTGTGGTTCATACATGCTCAAGAGGCTTAGGAACATATTATAAAAGTTGATAGAAGAGAATTATTCTCATAAGAAATTGTAGGTATTGTGGGAACATTGTTGAGGACTGGAGAGGGAATATGTTGTTTAGGAATTTATGGGAGCTCATCCAAGAAGGACAAAGTACAATTTTAGATCATCCAAAGTCATTGCAATGGGGAGAATTTACTTAACATGCACATTTAGTGGCCAGGGGTTGATTCAAACCCTGGCTGATGATGGCTGACATGATGCAGTGCAGAAGACAGAAAACCAAGACTGTGGGGGAGAGGATTTGAGCCAGCCTTGCAGTCCCTTTCTCCCCCCAGCTGTTATGCTATGGATTAGGGCATCCTATTGACATGACTGCAGAATGTCATCAAAGTGAACTTACAATGACAGTGAAGATAGCTGACTGACACCAAGTGGAAATTATTAAAAGCAAAGGAGAGGGCATATAAAAATGAAAGAAATCTTACCCTTTTGGACAACATGATTGGACCTACAGAACATTATGCTAAGTGAAATAAGCTAGTCAGAGAAACACAAATACTATATGATCTCACTCATAAGTAGAAACTAATGAACAAAATAAACTAACAAACAAAACAGAAGGTAGACCTAGGTAGACCTAGGTAGAGACTCATAGGTAGACCTAGGTAGAGAACAGCCTGACTGCTATCAAAGGGGATTGTAGGACTGGGTGTAAAAGGTGACGCAAAGAAGGAAGGAAGGAAGGAAGGAAGGAAGGAAGGAAGGAAGGAAGGAAGGAAGGAAGGAAGGAAGGAAGGAAGGAAGGAAGGAAGGGAGGAAGGAAGGAAAAAGAAAGAAAGAAAAAGAAGCTAATAGACATAGACAACGATGGTGATTACGAGAGGAAAAGAGGAGGGGGAGGCAGAAGAAGGGTGCACGAGGGATAGATACTGTTGGAAAGACATTTGACTTGGGGTGGTGAACACACAATATACAGATGATCTCTTGTGGATTTGTATACCTGAAACCTGTATAATTTTATTAATCAATGCCACCCCAGTAAATTCAATAAGGAAGAACAAAAAGCAAAGAAGAGATAAAAACAAGGCTTCAGCCAAAAATAAATCCACACCCATACACACCTACATGAAGGCAGTCAGGGGAGATGGAAAGTCCTACGATGCCAAAAGAGATCCCCACCCAAGTGCATGACATCTGTGAGAATGAAACAGATATACAGCTCACTAAGAGTTTGTTTAATTTTTTATTAGTTTGCCATGTTCACAAAACTCAGTGGCTTAAAACCATCATTTAGTATCACTCATACATCTATGTCCCTGACAGCTGGGAATCTGCTGATCGGAGCTGGGCATGGCTGAGTGGCTCTGCTCTGCATGCCTCGCATCCTCCTTGCACCAGTGCGTTAGCCAGGACACATTGCCCTCGAGACATGAAGAGGTGCCAGAGCGAAAGTGGAAATGCATGAGGCCTCTCGAAGCCGAGGCTCAGACTCGCACACTTGCATTTCCACCCACATAGAAATCCTTAGTCTTACCAATTGTGAGGTAAAGCTATAACAATGCAAATAAAAGGTTTTAAACAGTACAAGTAATAATACTATGACTGGGTTATCTGGCGGGAACCCCTGAGAAAACTGGATGCTAAAGGCAACAGGAATCTGGAGGCAGCAGCTCGGAGTCTCTCCCAGCAGATAAACCCCCTCCTGCCCAGCCTGGCTCACACTCCAGGTTCTCTGTTTCCTGCAGGAGTGAGGGGAGAAGTAGGAGCCAATTTGGGTTTGCTCTTCCGTCTGGAGAGCCTCGAAATCAGAGTTTATAGTTGCACTCAGAGAAGGATTGTATTTCTCCCTGATCATACCTAAAAATATTTCCTCCAAGAACTGCTACCTTCCACTTCACTGGAATTTGGACTTCTAGCCTCCAGAATTCAGAGAGACTACTGTCTGCAATTTTAAGTCACCAAATTGGTGGTAATTTGCTAGTGTTCATAGGAAACTAGTATAATATTACTTAAAACAGTGAAACTGGATGAAATCACCAAGGGAGTAAATATTGTTGGAGAAAAGGAAGTAGGACTGAGTTCTAGAGCCCTGTAACTGCAAAAACCTGGGGGCAAAGAGTGATCTAGGAAAGGTCAATGATGTAGGAAGAATCCATGGAGGCAGTTCTGGAAGCGTATGAAGAGGGAGTGTTGGCTAACACGTCACATGCTGCTGATTGGTCAAGTAGCATGGGAAAGGGAGCTGACCAGTGGATTTAGCTATCTAGAGGTCGTGGGGTTAATTTGGGTTAATTCAAGACAGAATTGGTGAGAGAAATCAGAGACTGCAGGCATCTGGACAACTCTGGAGCTTTTGCTGCAAAAAGGAAGCGGAGGAATGGGGCGACAGCTAGGCAGGAAATGAGGTCAGGACAAGGTGTTTTAGGTGGGAGGAGCTTCATCAACGTGCTTATATGTTGATAGGAATGATCAAGATAGCACAAAAAACACGTTACTTAAGGGAGAAAAAATTGCTGAAATGATGTACACATTTGTTTTTAATTTTTATACCTCCATTCTGCCAAGAGCTAAGTGAATTTCATTTAAGCATTTTTTCTACATCTTTTTTACACGGTCGATATTATAACTGAAAGAATACATATAGAGATATTTGAAGATATTTAACTCAGTAATGCACACAGCTCCAGAATGAAGTATTATTTGAACAAGAGTTAATGACTGTCCATTAAGTTATAAGATGCTCAAAATGGTTAAATTCCCTGGCAACTAAATAGCCATTGAGGAGTTCTGTGCAATTCTGCTTTTGTAAGAGCAAAGGGGCTTTTCATTTAATAGTTTGCCTTATAATAAGTCCCACTTAGCATGTGCTGGAAAATGAAAAGCACAGTAATTCATTGTGGAGTTACCAAATATCTCAAGCAAATCTGAACAGTGGGATGAAAGATGTGCATTAGGAAACATGTTATCTGACATAGAAAAAGAAGCCAGAAGAGAACTAAGAATAAATCAAGGAAGTCTCAAATGTCACCAGTGACCTTCTGAATCAACAAGACTGCAAATAATGTAAAACATTCTTGGTTAAACATACCAATTTTCAACTCAGGAATATGTGATATCCACATCCTGAGGTCTTTACTTATATTTTGCAACCTCGCATGCCTACTAGATGTTGTCCGAGAGAGCACAGTCAGCAGACACCCTCCTTAGTCAGCTCCTTCGGGTTCCACCTCCTCACCCTAGGTCACCCCCCTTCGTGGGCAGCACATGCCCAGCACCAGAGCACAGCAAGAGTATGAGGATGCCACCACTTCGGTCTAATAAGGACAACTTTGATGAGAATGCCCTCCACAATGTTCCCACAAGGTTGGTTAAGATTCATCAAGCTTACAGCACCATTTCACTACTTCCTCTGCCCAGTGTCCATCCGTTCTTTCTCAGATGCTGATTCCTTAAAAATCATGCACCCCAAACTCCATCTTAGCTTCTGGAGAACCCAGTCTGTGACTCTACCCCAGAGCCTGCCTGCCATTGGCTCCAAGGTCTCAGCCCTACAGATCAAGAGTCTAGTCCTCATAAATATAGCTACGCTCTCAGTTCAGAGCTTCGTCCCTCACTTCTTTAAGTCTAGGAGCACACACACACACACTCACTCACACACACACACACACACACACACACACACACACACACCAGTCTAACCATTGTGATCAGCCTGTTCTCTAATTGTATATGTAAGCAAAGCCTGAAACAGAAATGAGCAAGGAGCAACTCACCATCTGCCACTGGGTCCCTGATATGCAAGAATTAGATTTAAAACCAGGAGGGTGTCCATCCATTCCTTCTTTGTGGAAATGATGGGGCAGTGAGGTGTTTTCCTCATATCCCTGTGCCCTTTAATCTGAGGTATGAGTATAACATTGAATCCAAGATGGTCTGGTCAATAATAGAAAAATAGAAAAATTGAAACATAAAAAGAGCAATAAGAGGAGAAAGAAGATCACCTTTAGTAAAGCTGTGACTTTGTGTCAGACCTGATTTACAGCTTAACTCCCAGGCCAAGAGTCTCAGCCTTCGACAGGAAGGTAGTGCAAACCGTGGGAGTCCCTGGCTGGTTTGGGAGCTGGCTACCTGGGCTGCAGAGGGTGCCTGCACCACACCATTGGCAACCACGGGCTATGGCTCCCAGCAAATACTGGATTAAGGAGAAGGTTTTTTCATTGGTGCTCTCTTAAACTTGATCTAAATCCTCATATGACAAATATTTTGTGCTTTTTTTCTCATTAAAAGGTGATTTATTGAGTAAGAGAAATGGACGTTGGGAGTATAGCAAAGTGAAAGAGCATAAGTATGTATAGGAGGAGAATGCACTGCGTCAGCCTTTGTTTGCTAGTGAATCACCCCCTGTAGAACTGTCACCAGCAATGAGGAAATACATCCATCAAGCAGACAGTATGCTAGAGAGCCTGTGAACAAAAGCCAAGGACCCAGCCATTACCTCCTCCTTTCCCAATGTGAGAGCATTCCAGAATCCAGAGAGCAAAGACCCAAGTCCCCAGTTGTTCATATTACCCTCGAATGAAACCTCATTACTATGAGTCATTATGTTCCAGTAGCTTTATCTCTAGTGCCTTGAAGCTGCAAGACTGAATATTTCAGCTGGGATAACTTGTGGTTTGAAGCATTATGGAATTGCAAAAGGCACCCTAAATCACTTGAAGAACATCAGATCAAATTAGATCAAGATGGCAGACTGAAAACATAGACCGCTTCCTCTTCTGTCCCAAATCCCCAGAAATATGGGAAATTTGAAAAGCGTGTGCATGTGTGTATGTGTATGTGGTATGTGCATGTGTGTACACATGAAAATAATTGTTTACCAGCATTTTAAAAATCTGTTAATACACCAGAAATTTGGCCAATTCTCAAAAGATGGAAGGCAAATGAAATTGCTTTGACACAGGAAATAAGAGTCCAAAATTCAGCCTAGGAGAGGCACATTACAAAAAAATCAGAGCAGACCTGGGTATGCTCTAAGCCTGGATGTGGTGGTTGCAGAGAGCTGGGGAGACCACCAGAGCTACGGAAGGGCTATTGGAGCATTGAAGGCAGCCTGGTGGGTCTACCTTGTCTTCACCAACCTCTTACTCCACACCTCCACGTCAGTCAGAAGAAAGCCTTTCCCCCAGACTGTAGCAGTTAGTTCTAATGCTCAGGTGGAGAGGCCAGTTGGTGCTGTCAGGAACTTCTGACAAATTAAAGAAGGAAGGCCTCATGGCCAAAAGACAGAGAAATTGAATGCTCTGTCCCATTTCCTTCTCCAAGATCACTGGAGGCAAGTTGCTTCAAACAAACAAAATAACACATGTGTCAACAGGAAATCTCAAATTTTAAAAATGACTACATAGGCAAAAAACAGAAAATATCTTTAAAAACTAACACTTTGAAAAAGAAGCGTAAGAAACCACAAATAGGAAAATGTGCACAATAGAACAAAGAAGAGAGGATTTTAAATTGAGTATAATTAATAACCTCAGTTATAAAAGAGATTATCTATGAAATAAAAATGAGTTCTTTTGACAAAGAACCAGCTAGAAATGTTGGAAATAAAAGAATGAGAATATCAAAACAAACATCTCAAACAGACCAGGTATCAAAATAGGCACCCTGAGGAATAAATTACTAAATTGGAGGACAGAGCTGAAAAAGTCTCTCAGGTTCCTGTACAGGACAAAAAGAAAGTATGGAACACACATCTAAAATATGAAAGCTACTTCTAAGAATTTGAACATACATTGATTCAGAGAAATTTGGTACACTCTAAGTCAAAATGCCAATACTTTTGCTGAACTTACAAGTTAATTATAAAATGGAGGAGAAATGTAGAATAAAAAAGTACAATGAGGAAAAGTTGACCTATCAAATATGGAAAGACCTATCAGCTCACACAGTATGGGGATCGTGTATTCAGTGGGTCTTGCTTGGAACATTAAAAAACATAGACAATTATTTTAAAATGGAAGCTTGTTAAGATGCACTTTATATAGACAATTCACGGAATAAATCAGACATTTGAACTAGCCTCCTTTTACGAAGCACCTTCTGGCTTGTTGCTGAGTCTTGGTAGAGAATGAATTGAAGACCTAACCATGAAACATCACATGGCCCAGCACCCTGAGTTTCCCATCATGACCCCCCCCGCCTGATCCACCTGGCCTCAGGTTGGGCATATGCAGAAATATCACATTTATCTTTTCTTTTACATATCTTTTCTATGTCATGTCCAAAGTTGGCAAGCTGGCATTGCTGTTAATTTTCTAATTTTGCAGAAAAGTAAACTATTAAAAGCCCTCAATTGAGGGCATACTTCTAACTAAATCTCAGTTTTCCAAACTTTTTCTCCGAGGGTTCTCATCCCTTGATTTATAAACCTCATTATGATTCCTAATGTTGTTATAACACCATTTTGAACCATGCGTGTGTTTTCTGAATGGTTCTACTTTCAAAATGAAGAGCATTCATCTAAAACAAGAATTTAAAGGTTATTCTTTGACAAAAGTCACAAAAGTTCATCACTGTAAATATTTATCTAACAGAAATATGTAATGTGTAATAGATATATACTCAAAATACAAATTACCTTGTCTGCTCTGTAGTAAGTTGAATAAACACATGACTATTCAGTTAAAATATGTGATTATAACTGGAAAAGTGGTAAAATCTAAACATAATTTTTTCATGAGAGCCTTATAAAATCTGTTTAAGGAAAATCAGTCTTCAGTAGAATTTTTTTTTTGAGAGCCCAGAACAAAAGTAGGTTAAAACTGTCCTAATTTGCAGCCCATTAGAAAGATCTGGCTTTTGTGAGGGAGTTTATTGGTGCATCAGGAAACTATAGAGCTGTAAATGAATGCCTGTCATCAGTAGAGAACCGAATAGTAGAAATCTAAACAAAGGCTCAAGATGGGGTGGAGTTCTTTCTGGGCAAGTGTGTGGGCTGAGTTTGTCTGACACCAGGAAAACAGTAGATAGAGATCTAATTCGCTTTATCCCTTTAACTCAAATGTATAGATACAATGATTTGACCCATGGAGAAAAATGCTAGGATTATCCTATTGTCTTTCAAGTGGAAGCAAAATGTTTTTATGTTTTTATTGTTGTTATTATTCTTTTCAGAGGCTGAGAACCCATGACAGAGCCATAAATATTCAACACACTTGAAATCTCAAAAGTTAGATATAGTAGGACATTAAAAAGAAGGCACTGGCCTTGAAAATGCAAAGTCACTGGGTCACCACATCATTCATCTCTAACTCAGTGTTGCGGAGAGATGGCAATAGTGGCAAGAAACACAGAAACAATTTCCCTCTCCTGCTCTTTATTCTCAGAGTCCTGCCCAAGAAGGATGGGTAAGATGTTGGACTAAACAATGATTAAAATGCCTTTCAAAAGACCAAGTCAAATAAGATTAAAGGATACACTAGGGAAGCCAGACAGTTTTGAAAATCCTAAGGGAGAGACTTAGAGAATATAAACTAAATGACTCAGCAACGTGGTTTAGAAAACATAAATGTGAAACTTGAAAAGAGAGACCACAGAAGAAAGGAAAAGGTTTACATTTTAGTACTTTTAATGGCACTATTTTCCTGCTTTTTGAAAAAAGGGCAAGCATTTTTGTTTTGCACTGAGGCCTGCAGATTAGGTAACCAGCCTTGCCTAGAACATTCAAAGCTAAAGACCCTCTCCCCACCCACAGGCAGTGAACCAGTGAACAGGCATTTCTGGGATGTTAATGATCTGTTCACAAAGCTGGAAGGGACCCAATGGTAGATTCATTGCTCTTTTGGAGACTAAATTTTGGAACACACCAATGAAGACTAAATGTTGACTATGTAATCCATGCAATGGAGGTAAAATAGACAGCAAAGCCCCAGATAAAACCCTGACAGCAGTGTTGGGGTGTCCATAAAGGGTTATCTGCTTGAGACTCCTGTGTCTCTCAAACCAGGAAGTTCTCTGTGCTGCTTAAACAAATTTGAGTTGGGCTCCTGTAACTTTCAACTGCAAGAGCCCTGGGCTGTGCAGAATTCTGAAACCAGTGGTTGCTTGGAAGGGTGACATCTCAGCTCATCTGTTGCAATGCTGGAATTCTCACATGCTCCGAGAACAGGGCTCAGTGGGGGGGACCCCAGCAGACCAGGCTGATAACACCTCCTGAAGTCCCAACCCACCCCTACCGAAGACCATTATCAAAGAAAAATTTAAGTTAATGAAACACTGTTCCAAGTTCATGGAAAACTTTTAAAAATAGGCAAGACTGGAGGTCGATTTTGATGGAAAGAGAACACTAAACAATTGATCGGCTGGAAATCCAAAGGAGTTTCTAAAGAGGGAAAAGTAATAATATTCACGAGGAAGGGGAGATCTTATGGAACATTCCCTCTGAATTTTACAAACAATTTACCACTTTCAGCAATAGTGTCAAGGCAATTTTGGAAGAAATAGAAAAGAGAAGGTTGCTGAGTCCGGAGGAAAAAATATGACTGTTTTGCCTGCAAGAGATAGAGAGAGCGCTTTGCTGTTTGGGGTACGAAGTTTGCTTTGGGATCTAGGCTGTATACTGACATCACTGCTTAAAAGAATTCTGAAGGCAGTCACCTGCTCTCATTGGATCCTGGAAGCAAAAGTCACAGTTGAAAGAAACTGGGGTGGGGTTCTTTTATGCCATGTTCTGCATTGTCACTGTGCTAAATGCTTTCACATACTTTCTCACACTTACTCCTTCCCTAGGACATCAATTAGATCACAGTTCTCATTATGTATAAATCGACTCTGAGAGAGGTTAGATACTTTGCCTGATATATCAGGGGAAACTAGTAAGTCCAGGACTCACCCAGGTGTGTCTGAAGGCCCATGACATGAATTTAGTTACACAATTTCTCACAAGGTGAAGAGGACATGGTTGCTCACAGCTTCTAGAAAAAATATTTTAAAGAGGGAAAGGGAGCTACACACTGCACACCAACCCTGCCTGCATGTTGTCAGGGTTTTTTTTTCCCATTAATACACCCTTTTCCTCAATTTATAAATGGAAAATAATGTTGCTCTTTTACTTCATTCTCTTGACTTTGAACTTCCAAAAGACAACATCATTGTGAGGTCAAAATAAAAAGTGTCTTTGATAATACTAGGAGCACAAATGGGAAGGGGAAAACATTAAAAATTATTTTAAGAAATATGTTTTGGAAAAGTGGCTTTAATAAAAATCGAAACTATTCATACTGAGTACAATATTTTGCCGTGTGTGTGTGTGCATAAGTGTGTGTGTCATCTACCAGCACCTCGCCCCAGCGGAAATCCTGAACACTTTACAAACACTCAAAAACAATGTGCATTGTGTTTGGCTGTCGCTAGATCTCAGATTGGCTGTGACTCCGTACCAAGGATCTGCAGCTTACCCAAGCCTCACGCCATTGTTCAAGTTAATTGACGGCTGTTTCTTGCAAGAAAAAGAAAACACTAATACTATTTTCACCTTTGCTCGCATTGAAACCTTAATGTAAAATGTCACGGAGACCCCAAATAGCCCGGTGAATTTGTCTGCAGTCACTTGTGAACCCTTGGCCACCCTACCCAGCATGACAGAAAAGAAACAAACTTGAACACTAGAGGGCAACATTATTCCTCCAAAGCTAGGGATGTAAAAAAATCCCCGATATTTTTTCTTCCCTTTGAGAAGACTCCCTTCTGATGCCCATGGTTTGATGAGTTTGGAGCTAAGCTTGTAGTCATGAAACCATCAGCACAACGAAGGTAACAGGCATCGCCCTCATTTTCAAGTTGCTTCCTGACCCTGCCTTGCTGTGTATGTGTGTTTGTGAAGAGCACTCTCAACAAATATTGAGATCTACACTCTCAACAAATATTCGAGTGTCCAATACAGGACTGTTGACTATAGGCACTACGTTATACAGCGGATGTCTAGAACTTCATCTGCAGAACGGAAACGTTACGCCCATTGAACATCAGCTCTCCCTCTTCCCCACTCTCTAGCCCCTGGAAATCAGTTTACTCTCTGCTGTTATGAGTTGCCTATTCAGATACTTCATGTAAGTGAAATAAACATGAGAGTGCAGATAGCTCTTTGGGATTCTGATTTTAATTCTTTGGGGCATATACCCAGAAGTGGGATAGCTGGGTCACACACTAGTTTTGTGGGGGGAACGCCGTGCTGTTTGCCGTGCCCATTTTTTCCAGACGCTACAGGTGATCTTGCCATGGTCCCAGCGAGGGCCAAACCCTCTACTTGTCTGGTACTTTCTGTATCCTCTCATCTGTTCAAGGATGTTGCTCTAGTAATGTTTTTCTCTTACCTACTGTCTCAATGAATTTCTCTCTACTGTGTCTTTTCCAACATCAGTAGCTGAAGGGAGAAATGAAGTCAATAAAGATAATTCAACTAAACACTTTATTGAAATACAACATATATACAGGAGAGTACTCCAATCACAAGTGTGTATAGTTTGTTGGTTTTTCACAAATTGAACACAATGATGTAACCAGCACAGAGTTCAAGAGAAAGAACAGGGCCTGGGTCTCGGAAGTCCTCCTTATGCCCCCTTTAGACTCACTGCATCCCAGCACTAACCACCATTTTGACTTCTCACACTTTTTTCCAATTCCATATAGACTGACAGATATAACATATATTTTTTTGTACCTGGCTTCTTTTGGTCAACGTTATATGTGAGAGATTCACACACATTATTGCAGGTAGTTACAGCAAGTGAGTCGTTTCCAGTCTGGGATATTGTAGGTAGTGTTGTTATGAACAGTCTTGAATGTGTCTATTTGTAAAAAGATGTGTATATTTCAAATGGTATACAACTAGGAGTGCAAAGATGTGTATGTTAGATGACATATCATCATGCTTGTCTGTAAGAACACAGTTCTCAAGTATGAGAGGTTATGAAACATGGTACGTAAGACTTGCAGACTTAAGTACAAATGACTTAAGTACAAATGACCAATTCAACTTTCCCCTTCGCTGTCTAACGAATACCTCAAATTAACATATCCAAACTGTGCTCCGTCCAGTTTGTTCCCATTCAGTCTATCCCATTTCACATGATGGCAATTCCATTCCAAATTGTACTAGTCAGAAATCTTAAAACCGTATTCAAATCTCTTTCCCTCTTACTCTGCTTCCAATAGTGTGTGTGTGTGTGTGTGTGTATCCAGAATTTGGATATATATATATATATATATATATATATATATATATATCCAGAATTTGACTACTTCTCAACAGTCCCACTGCTAATCAGATGGACCAATTAAATTTTGTCAAAACATTTTGATCCAAACCCCCAACATGTCTTTATTCAGTATTGCAGAGGTTTTGATGGGTCTCCCAAATTCTACCCTTGTTGCCTTTCATTCTGCCCTCACCAGAAGAGTCAGAGTGAATTCAAGAATCCAAAATAGCATAATGGGCCCTATGCCACTGTGATTTATAATGAAAACCATGCATTGGGTTTTTTGTCCGGTCCCAGGCACCAAAGCTCCTAAAATCCACAGTCATTTCCTAAGTGGCAGGAGCAATCAAAAGTGTCTTTTGTTAAGTTAGTGAGGGGACTTTTGCAGTGCGCCTGGGAAGGTGAGCTGGTTGCCAGGGGAACTGATGTTGTGATTAGAGGGTTGAAACTTTGTAACACCCCCATACCTGATGGGAGAGTGAGTTCAATCTTCCATGGCCAATGATTTCATTGATCATGCCTATGAAATAAAGCCTCCATAAAAACCTAAAGGCGGGGCTCACAGAGCTTTTAGGTTAGTGAAAATGTAGAAATTTGGGGAGGGTATGGCACCCAGAGAACATGGAGGCTCCTCACCCCTTCTCACATAGCTTGTCCTATGTACTCCTTCATCTGCCTGTTCATCTGTATCACTTATACTACCCTTGATAATAACCTGATAAACATAAATAACTGTTTCTCTGAGCTCTGTCAGCCACTCCAGCAAATCAACCAAACTTGAGGAAGGCATCAGGGAAACCTCCATTTTATGGACAGTCAGAAGCACGGGTGACAAGCTGGACTCGTGATTGACATCTGAAGTGGTGTTGGTGGCAGGGGAGTGGGGCCAGCCTGTGGCACTGAGTCCTTGACCTGTGGGATCTGACTCTATGTCCTGGCAGATGGTGTTGGAACTGAGTTTGTTGCTTGGCGGTGTGGGAAAGATGCTCACTGGAGGCAGTTCACTCCGCTGAGAACTGTCAACGTTAAGAAGCGTCCCAACCTGTAGATGTTTTAGGAGGGTTCATTGGAGTCAAACTGTTGACACGGCCAGGAAGCAAGATCTGAAATGTTCTGCAGAATGACGGTTTTGCAGTTTCTTTTATGTATTTGGAATTAAGGAGGGAAGCTAAGAATGATTGTGTGACTGTTGGAAGAAAGCAAGGCAGGGATTGGATCACTGGATAGTTAACAAGATCTTGTGTTCTCTCGAGGATGGTTACAGTTTCCCGGGGTCTGAAAAAGAGGCACTTCAAATGTGTGTGAACCTAGATGCACAGAGACAACGAACAGGGCTTGCTTAAGACAAAAATAAACCTTTTACTAAAGACATTCTATACCTGAAACATGACTACCCACCACAACCTGTCTAGTTAGAAATTTATGATCAGATCGCCCCATGAGTTTACTTTCAGTCATTGGACTTGTCAGATTTATTTTAGAGCTCCCTTTTCATCCATAGAACTATCCAGTGTCTTCCAATCTCACTCCAAGTGGAAGCTGAGAGCATTATAATGACCTACAGCCTCTAGCATGATTTTCTTCCCACCACTTCTAGCCCTTTTCGTCCTTGCTGCTGACCATTCTCCCCTTAGGCCATGTAGTTTCCTCACTCAGCTCACTGGCTTCTTTGATGTTCTTCATCTGGGAACACTATTTGCTTTTAGAGTTTCAACTCCTGGAAATTTTTTCTTCCAAATATCTGCATGACTTTTTCCTTCCTTTCAGGTTTTTATTAAAATGTCCCTTTTTAAAAAAGATTTTTCCTTTGTCACCCTGTTAATTGCACCCATAATCCATATTCCTCCCCCATATTTTAAATTTCTTTTTACTGACCTAGTTGGTTTTTATAAACTATTTTTTTCCAGTAGAAGGTATGCTCCGCACATGCCACATTTTGTCTGCTCTGTTCACGTCACACTAGGAAAGTTCGCTCTGGCACTAAACTCAGGAAAGTGGCTGCCGTATAATATTCACCTGACATACATGTGTATATAAAGAGAAGATCCCCTTTTGGAAAAATATTCCTAGTTTCCAGTGACATTAGGAATATTGTATTATATTCTATGTATTCCATTGTAAACTCAAAAAGTCCCCAAACAGACTCACTGTCTTTCTTTCTTTTCAACTTTCTGATTTGGTTGGTAGTAAGTAAGTACTAGCAGATGCCAAGGTAGAAATCTGGAAGGCTTTCTGCCATCATCTTGCCTGTCTCACTTCATTTTTAACACGTGTTTAGTTGTTTTTTAGCCTCCCTTGGCTTGAGGACGGGAGAGCAGACACCTGATTTATTTACACACCTTTGTGAACTCCGTGTCTGAATGTCTGCCACTGTGCAGGTCATGTCGTAGGAATCTGATAAATGTTGGTTAGATAAATGTCAGTGAGTATATTCTAGACTCCTCCCTGTCTCACATCCCTGCTTTCTAAGAGTCATCACGACCCTGATTCCGTCCCAAATGTCTTTCTAATTCACCCCGTCCCTCCATTTCCAACAACCTTGCCCAGCTTTTCTCATCCTTCTCACTAATTCCAGAAATGACCTATTAAATAAGTGCCATATCCACACTTACCCCTCCTGTCCCTCCTTCTGCACACCACCACATCTTTCTAAGCATCTGCTTCAACGCTTTAAAGGCTTTCCCTTGTCCCCAGGAAGTCTACCCTTTGCAAGTTCTAAAGCTCACCTCTCCCCCATCAACCCTCACTTCACCAACTAGGCCAAAGTATTCATGGTTCTCAGATCACGGCAGGCCCTGTCCTGCCTCCACAGCTCTGCCACACCAGGTGCAGTGGCCTCCACCTAAAGCACTCCCACCCACCTGGGCACGTCTGCTTAATCACCACCTGCTGTTTCCCGCTGTGCCAGAACACACCTCTCTGACAGGCCACGTGCCCTGGGCTGGAACTCTCTGTTCATCTTCCTCCCACTGCTGTGCTTTGAGAACAGGAGTTAGGTGTGTTTCCTCTTTGTATCTCAAGCTCCTCGCCCTTCAGGGGCCTCTTCAGGGGCCTCTGGCAGGGCGGGCCTTTCAAGAACTTTTGCCGAACTCCAGCTGGTGAGCACGCCTTCATTTACAAATCTCCATCTTTGCTCCACCTCAGTTTTGACTTTCCCTTGTTACTGTGCTTTTAATGCTTGTGAGGGTCGACTTTTTATTTCCATGATGACTTTTAGAAAGTTTTTCTTTTGCAAGTACTCATCAAAACTAAATTGGGTTAAGTGTATTAGGAAATGGAAATCTAAGAGTGACTGAATTCTCCAGCAGTTTACCAGGACGAGTTTGTCCAGGTGCCTCCACTGGAGTGACCTGTAAACTCAGCGAATCCTCTTTGCTCAGAGCTGTGGGGCTTCTCCAATAGCACTGCCCCCACCCTGAAAAGGGGGGCCCAACACCCACGCTTCTCACTCAGGATGCCTACTGTGAACTGCACTGTGTCCCCCAAGAGTCACCTGTTGAATTCCTAACCCCCAGGACCTTGGAAAGTGATACATTCAGAGACAGGGCCTTTGCAGATGTGATTAAGTTAAAAGGAATGCATCAGGGTGGACCCTAGTACAACACGCCTGGTGTCATTACAAGAAGAGGAAATTTTTGGATGCAGACACACACAGAGTGAACACCATGTGAAGACAACGGGAGATGACAGGCATCTACGAGCCAAGAACAGAGGCCTCAGGAGAAACCAACCCTGCTAACATCTTGAACTCAGACTTCTAGCCTCCAGAATATTACTTGAGCCACCCAGCCTATGGGTTCATAATGGCAGTTCATAATGGCAGCCCTAGCAAACTAATGCATTCACATTCATGTGCTTCTTCTTCTACATGGATGCCCTTCCAAACAGTGGAATCTTCCCGTGCGTTTTATTTCACCATTGTCTTTTTCACAACAGGAAAAGCATAACAGGAAGTGACCGCCTTTCCACACCCAGTATTTTTAACAACCCAAAAGCCATTTTGGACATAACAAAACATTATGCAGTCTTTTCTTGAAGGAACCACAGTTTGCCTTTCCAGGACATTGGCAGGCACACCTGACAGAAGTAGAATTGTGTGCGCAGGGATCCACGGGGGCGTCATGCCCAGCAGCCCACCTCTTCGATTTCACTTTTTGAGCTAGGAAACAAGAAGAAAAAAAGGATCAGGTCCTTTTTGGAAAATTGATGACTTCTCATCTTCATGGGAAGCACAAACATGTAAATTCTTCAAATGCCAGAGGCCTTAAGCGATGATATTTTAAAATATTCTGGAAAGAAAAAGCATGGCCCAAAAAGCAGCTTCGAATCCACTGGGGGCTGACTGTGAATAAAAGGTCTCTAAGCCAAGATGCATGTGGCTTATGGCACAAATGTTGCTCTCTTGTGCATTCCTGGTTTTCTAAATTAGAGTGAAAGCATCGTGTAAACATGTTTTGTGCCCTCATGTAAGGCTTTGTTTATTGAAGACATGATATAATTGGGGGGAACTCCAGTTTTGGTAGCTGCTAGCCCGCTGTCCTCTGCCGACACACTGTAACCCATGGCTGAGCATCTGTACCTCTCTGAGTCGGGTTCCACACACCTGGGCGTCTGCAACGTGTCCAGACTAGCAATCCCTCCCTAGCGCTGTGAGGAGGAGTAAATAAAATATCAATTACTTAGTGTAGTGCCTAATACAGAGTAGATACTAGTTGTTGGTGGTTTTTTTAATGATATTTTACTGCCATTTTCCCTACAACTTTTCTATAAGGAAATCTTACATTCTGAGTAAAAGAGTCATATCTTAGGTGTTTAAAGCAAGCCGGCTTAGGCAGTACTTTGTCCCACTTTTTACTTGTTGATTGGTGAGAAGCATGTGACCTAAAAAAATTAAGTTTGGCAAAAGAAATCTATAGTATAAACACAGAAATTAACTTATTCTTTGTTTTCACAAGATCATGCCAATAGATGCTTTTAAATACTTCTTTTCTACTTAAGATACCTTTCTATGACCAAATAGTTTAGCTGCTTTCGTTTAGTTTCATTTACTTCCTCAGTAAATGTTACAGAGTTTTGGAAAGTAAACATAGGCAGAGAGGCAGAGAATTCCCAAGACTATTGTTTCTTGGCTCTGAGGCCTTGGGAACTGAATCACCACAAATAAACCTGAGCAGACTTCATCCATCCATGGATGGTAGAGGGTCTATTCTTTTGTGTAGAGTGAGTGTTTCCACCACAATTATGTGAAGGCACTTAATTCCCATCAAGTTTAGGGAGGAAGAGTTTTATTTATTTTTTACTTTTTAACGTTATTTTTAATTATAGTTGACAATTTTATACTAGTTTCAAGTGTGCGATGAAGTTATTCAACCTTTATATGCCTTACAAATTGATCACTTAGTTATTACTATGTTATTGACTATATGTCTTATGCTGTACAATACATCTGAATGACTTATTGTATCACTGGACATTTTTACTTCTTAATCACCAGCCCTTTTTCTGCCCAATCCTCACCCCCTTCCACCAGTTTATTGTCTATATCTATGAGCTGGTTTTTGTTTCATTTTGTTGGTTCGGATTTTTTTGTTTTGTTTTGTCTTTTAGATTCCACATCTAAGTGACATTATATGGTATTTGTCTTTCTCTGTCTCACTTCATTTAACACAATACCCTCTAGGATCAGGGATGTCCAAACTTTTGGCACCTCTGGGCCACAGTGGAAGAAGAGTTGTCTTGGGCCACACATTAAATACATTGAGACATGTAAGCACAAAACAATCTCATAATGTTTTCCATAAATTTGTGATTTCATGATGGGCCACATTCATAGCCATCCTGAGCCTCATGCAGCCCATGGGCCATGGATTGGACACCAGGTCATTCCATGTTGGGGTAGCAACCGTTTTAAACAAAATCCCTTCCCTGCCACAAATGTTCATCTTGGTATTTTTTAACAAGGCTTTTAAAATATTTTATTTATTTACTTTTAGAGAAAGGGGAAGGGAAGAAGAAAGAGAAGAAAACACCAATGGGCAAGAGATACATTGATCGGTTGGCTCTCACTCGCCCCCAACTGGTGACCTGGTCCACAACCCAGGCCTGTGCCCTGACTGGGAATTGAACGTGTGACCTCTTGGTTCACAGGTCAGTGCTGAATCCACTGAGCCACACCAGCCAGGGTTCATCTTAGTATTTTCAGAATTATAATAATTTTAATGCACCACTGTAATGTACTATAAATCAGACATATTTTCTAGCTAATTTGAAGTTTTGTTAGGGAAAAATTTACACATTTCCTTTGCTCAAGAAATTAAGTCATCTTCGGTGCTTTTAAATTTAAACTTAGATCTCTTTTTCAAGTTCACTCAATGGCATTCCAGGATTCTGCCCCTTCTACTGATCATCAAAGCACCTTTGATTATTATGTGAAGTGCCTGCTTCTCACCCAGAACCTCCTGTCCCAACTGCAGATATGCCCGGCTGCTCCGAACACCTTACCCATAACTCTGAGACACCCAAACTGCGTCTTCCACAAAAAACCAAAGACCACCTGGGCTTTCAGCCAGGACAGCTCTTCCCCTTGAATAACACTGAACCTGAGTAATTCTTGGCGTTCTTCGATCAGTGATTTTCTATGTTTCTCTCCTCTTAAAAGGTGATTTAGGGAATGATGTGTTAAAGTAATATTTTCTTTCAAGGGCAGAAAAAAGAAGGCCTTGAAGAAGACAGTCTTTGATTGTTGAGAAATTACTCTGGGCTCCACTCCATCCCTCCCTCCCTGCCTACCACACCACTGCAGCAGGCAACTGCAAGAACCCGACAGGGCCAAAATACACTGACTAAATGGAACCACAGTGCTTCCTGGACACTCAGCCTTCAGATGACGCAAGACAGTGGTACAAGTTAGTCATGCGCAAACAAGAGTGGCTCTTAACTAGCTTTATTTGCTCGGGTTCCAAGTATCACCACCTACACTGTACCAAGCCTAGAATGGTAATAACACTCCTTGTTCCTTTATTCACTGATACAGCAATTGCTCAGTGAACGGCACTGCAGTAGGGCCGGCAGGAACAAGGGTGAATGCAGCAGCATCTGTGGTCACCAACAACTCACACTCCAATGGAGAGGAGGACAATTCCAAAACAATACGGAAACCCAGTGAGAGATACGTGGCCTTAAAGGGGGATTTCTACCCCAGAGGGAAGGAAAGGAGCTGTGAGCGAAGACTTCTTGGGAAACGCAAAGCCTTCACAGAATCTTATACTTAAAAATGTCAGAGATCTACAGAGATAAAAATGTTTTTACACACCTAGGAAAACCCCTGTGTTTTAAGGAGATATCTTCTCAGGCCAACTTGCTTCACAAACACCCTCAATTCAAATTGGAAAATGGGCTCCAGAGCCGTGACTTTTTTAATATAAAATTAAATTTTGTCCATTTGCTTTTATTCTCGTACAAATGAAACCATAAATCCTGTTCACAAAATAGGTGTTTCTCAACTTTCAAAACTTTGGTTCAGAAAACATCTATTTCTTGTTCGGTTAAATAAGTTTCTGGCAGATGCTGGTTCTCACCCTGCTGCCAAAGCCATTATACACTTGGGCTGTGGTGTTTGGACAGACTTGAAATAGGAGCATTGAATCCCAACGGGTGTGTCCTGATGTGATAATTGCTTCTGGGACAGGTTATTGTGCTCCGCTTCCCAGCCGGGATTCGGCTTAAAATACATTTTGCCTATTGTGCAAATCACTTGGAAAAAAATCCCTGATGAACTGCCTATAAAACTCTAGCACAGGCTAAGTCATATCCTCAAGTATTTCACTTTTCCATTGGGCTTAACTTCCCAAGAGTTTTGTTGTTTTTTTTTAATAGAGACATTAATTAAAGGCAACATTTATTCTTCTCATTCAAAGGGTGGAGAAACTGAGATACTAGCATAAAATGAATCATCTTCAGTTGCAGAAAGAGTTGGCTACAAAATCTATTGGTAATGGTAGTTGAGAAGTCAATTCCTTCTACGTTATTACTTCTGACATTCCCTTTCACTGAGATCATGTGTGGGGTACTGTGCAGCAAATCTGGAGATGTGAATGCAGAAAAGAGAATGCAGGCTATTGAGATGAAAGTCAGGGTCGTCCTGTCATCGTGCTTTAATTACACAGCACAATGTACCTGAAAACTTACCCATAGCTTTTTTTTCTCTGAGCACATATCTTTGATGTCCCTCAATATAGGATACTGGGGGTTGCAAACTAAGCCTCTTCCTGGTCTCGCTAAAGTGGATTCTAAGGCTAATGATAACATTAGGCCATTCTCATGCAAATAAATGGCTCTATTAACTTATTTTTAATTTATTGTTCATATCAGTGAATACTAATAGAAATACACTGTTGATCTGAGTAACAGTCAAATGGGAATAGCCTTTGATTGTTGAGTGTTGAGAATGTTTATCTTGGTAAATATTTACTGCTGAAGACAACAATTAAAAATAAGTTGATAGGCCGATGCCTTTGTGCGGGGGCGTGGGGGTGCTGCCCAATCATCAGATATACCATACCTGATAATTCCAGTCCTCACCATGACTGAGCAATAGAGGTGTTCCCAGAGCCAGGGAGCAGTCTCCCCAGGTTGATGGCATTGTGGTCGGGGAGTTCTGTGCTTCTTAGCAACTGTCTCACTGCCTCTCCCACTGGGTGCTTGTGCCTGAGCCACATCAAACTGCAGCTTCCCATCTTTGGAGAGTGCTAGCTGCTGGCAGTAGGGAAGCTAATAAATCCATGTTCCAGCTTTTATTCTTTCCATAGTTATTTATTGGACTCCTCCAGCAGGCCAGGCTCTGTGTGACACCATAGAAATGAAGGCAGTAGGCACAGCCTCATGGAGCTTCCAGGCACATGGAAATGTGCAGAGCACTCTGAGACCATGGAACGAAGAAATCCAGGCTAGACTGGGAAATTAGGAGGTTATGCATCTATGTGGAGAAAACATCTAATCCAAGGACTGGTTCTCAGACTGGCTATACGTTGAAATGCCTGGGGAGCTATAAAAAAAAGCACTCTTTCCTGGGTCTCACCTCCAGAGCTTCTAATTAAACTGCGGAGGGAGGAGGGAATCTGGACATCAGGATATTTTAATGCTGCCTAAGCAATCCTAATGTGTGACAAAGCCTGGGGACACAAGCCGAAGGGTTAGCACGAGTGAGTCAGTGGAGATGGTCCTGGTGGAGGGAAACACGTGTACGAAGACCCTGCAATCTGAAAGGAGCCTAGTGGCTTCTGGAAACAGTGTCTGGAGTGCAAGAAGGAGGCTGGGAGGAGCAGGGGAGGAGGCTGACAATGACAGCCCGACTCCTTTCTGCTTTGCTGGCCAGGATCATGGCCCTGGTAAGGAGGTTAGAGATTTCACCGTTTTTAGTAACAGCCACGAGAAGCTACTGTCTGGCTTTAGACAAGGAAGTGACATTATCCAACTTGTGTTAGTAAAAGGCATCTCTGGACAGAGAGTGAATTGGAGGTGATATGACGTTGCTTACTATGACGTGTGCACCTGGAGCCCTCTCCATTCTTCAGTAGCTCAGAACTGTAGAAAGGGCCCAGTGATAGAACAGGGACAGGGCCGCAGTCCTGCAGAGCAAGGCAGGGAGGAGTCAGGCTCCGCTAGCTGACTGTGGGCTTCGGAAGAGTCTGATTTTCCTTTACATGAGCCGCGCTGGGGCCAACTCCCTCCCGCTGCACCAACTCCCTGTCTTTCATCCTTCAGATACAAATTCTGCCTCTGCCCACACGGTACTCTGGACTCCTCCGGCACAAACCCAGAGTGTGCGGAATGGACGGAGACAAGAGCACAGAAAATAAAGGCTCCTCACCTGTAAAAGAGGGATGGTGAGAATAACTTCTACCTCGTAGAGGCTTGTGAGAGTTGAACAAATGATTTTCAAGAGCATTTAATATGAAGTTTATTATATAGTTACTGCTCAGTAGCCGTTAGTGACTTATTATCAGTGCTATTGTTTTGATAGGTTTGCACACTCCCCCTCCACATTTTTGCCCCAGTTGTGTGGTGCCTTTAACTTTCATAGCATAAAGTTGGCTACAAGTTGGGATAAAAGACTATAAACAGTTCAATCAGCTGTGCCTTGGCCAGAATCAGCTGCAGATGAGGTTACGGGTAGTGAAGAAAGACAGCTCCGCTCGTCACCACTAGATGGTGCTAATATATTACAACCCACCCACAATGCTTTTCAGATAAATTTCACAGTAAAAAAATGTGCTGGAGGGCTGACAGGAGCGAGGCTATTATTTTCTAAATGTTGCCTATTATTCTACTTCTGGCACAAACATCTACAATGCTCTTTCTATTAGCCCATGAACTCCCCTGAGACAAAGGCAAGGGCTGTGTTTCAATTGCTGTATTTTACTTTTTTACTTATATTTTTATTTCCCCCTTTTTTTATTTTTTATTTGCTACTGAATGTATTGGGGTGACATTGGTTAATAAATGTTTATGGTTTCAATACTTGAAACAATAATGGATCAGAAGTTTATCCCAAATTAATGTCAGAAATCAAACCACCCTTTCCAGACGCTCAGGAAGCAGCAAGCAGGACAGAGGCCAGAAAAATGGCACCCGGGCATAATTTCAAACTACAGGAAATCAAAGATAAAAAAAAAGTATTTAAAGAAGTCAAAGGAAACATTGGGTGACACTTTCTGCACTATACATTTACAGTGGTTTTGTAAGTCTAAAATTAGTTTAAAATAAAAACTTTAAAGAATTCTCTGGGTTGTTCCCACCAATGTTTCCAGGCCAGTGTTTCTCAACATTTCTCCCTATTATTATACTTCTCTCAACCCCCCAGGAGCCTTCTGAGACCATTTTCTCCCAGATCGTGCTTCCTGTGAATTTTGACTGTCACCGATGGGTTGTAGTTGTTTATGTATTGTATGTAGGGCTCTGCTTCACATTTGAGAAGAGTGAGTTTCCCTGCTCCCCGTCCCCGGAACCAATTTTTGCTCCCTTTGGGAATGCTTGCTCTTCCCAGGAGGTGCGATACTCTCCCCTAACCTTTCATAATTTTGAGTATCTCTGATCAATTATCTATTGTTGCTTTGCATTTTAGTAAAAAACGGTGTATGTGTTTAAAAAAAGGTTTCAGGTGCAATTCTACAACACGTTGCGTGTTCACCACCCCTAGTCAAGTCTCCTCCCACTGTTATTTAACGTCCCCTCCCTTTCCCTCTCCCCAACCCTGCACACCTCTTTCCTTCCGGTCATCATCACATTATTATTTGTCTTGGAGGATTTTTTTGGGGGGAGGGTTTGTTTGCTTAATCCCTTAACCTTTTTCACCTAGCCCCCAACCTCATCCCTTCTGACAGCTGTCGGTCTATTTCTATTTTGTTTGTTAGTTTATTCTGTTCATTAGATTACACTTATAAGTGAAATCCTATGGTATTTGTCTTTCTCTGACTGGCTTATTTGACTTAGTCAGGTCCATCCATGCTGTCACAAAGGGTAAGACTTCCTTCTTTTTAATGGCTGAGTAGTATTCCATTGTGAAAATATAGCACAGACAGAAGACAGCTTAGTTGATGTCACAATTAGGGTCATGCAGTCAACACAAGAAATCTAAATTTTTTTGTAAATATAAAGTACAATGAATTACTGCTGTAAAAGACTGCCTTGAGGCAAGCAGAGATTAGTGAAAGAATCTTAGAGAACCAAGTTTTACAGTTTGCTCTTTCCTTGATTAAGAAAAACCACATCACCTCCTACAATTAAAATGTCCTCACAGACTAATTTAACAATTATGATGATCCGTTTTCCCTGCCTAATTTTCAAAGTAAATTTCTGCCTTTTTCAAGTTTTCTATATCAGCAATACCCAGTTTCACCCACAGATGGAAGCCCTGAACACGGTTTCAGGCTAGTTTCCATGAAAGGGTCATTTAAGGATTCCTGCTGGTTGCCACATTGCCTTGGTGATGAAATGCTGTTGTCCTTGCTCCCTAGGAAGCACAGGTGGGAGGGGTTTTTGGCAACCTCTGTCCTAGTCAACAGAGTACTCTTCCCTGAATTGTATGCCTTGCTCTTCCAAATGGAAAAGTTCTCTCCACACAACCATTATCAGCAGATTTCACACAAGGTGTTCAGGCATCTCTCACTCACACTTACTCCATATGATGAGGTGAGGAGCTGTTTGCCAAAGGGAAAATATCGTGTCGTTTTCTCTTCTCGCAGCCAAGAAAAATTTCAAAGGGAGCCTGTTTTTAATTTCTTGCTTTGGTTTCCATTTGGACATGCTGATGAGCCCTTGAAAGATGTATCACTGGGGGTTCTGGATGCCAAGGAGAAAGACTTGCCTGTGCAACTGTGGCATGATTCAGATACCTCCCATGGTTTGAATCCCTCCCGTGTTTCATCTCTCAGTTCATAGCCCAGGTTACAGGCGTGTTCTCACGTGGGTCTCCACACCACGGCTGCTGAAAGACAAGGCAGACAATTGCCAGCACTCTGACTCAGTGCATAGGATCTGATTTGTCCAAGAGTGAAAGTGAACCGGGGTGGAGCTGGGACTCAATCCCCAGTCTTCACACAGTGCTGCTTTGGTGTTCACTATTGCGCACCGCACACAGCTTCTTAATCATGTCTGTTCATTTGATATCCATCAACTACCTTCAGCTCTTCATGGGCGTATGTAGTCTCTGCCCAACTAAATGTTAAGTTTAAAGACAGTGGCTATGTCTAATACACTTACTGTTTCCCCCAAACCTTCAACATGTAATAAATAATTATTGGTTGGGTCTTCATTGTGTGAAGAATGAGAGTACCAAAGGTATCTGATTTATATACCAGTAAATCTAAATAAAGCCAAATGCTTAGATTTTCTTTTTGTGAAAGGGAAAATATCAGGACTGAAAATGGACAATTTTGTCAAATTCACTTTAAATGGCTCTTCCACTTAAAATGTCAGTTCAGGGCAGACTCATTTCCTATTCTATATCCATTGTGGGTTTAGGTTGTAATTTTGATGACAGCAAAGAGACTGGGGTGTTTTTCTGTTTTCCTTTGCTAAATGACATGATTCGGGTACAAGTAAAATTGTGTTTCTGTGGGTTCGCCTCCATATTTACTCTCTGCCTGACTCCCATTTTCCAGTGTTTCATAGTCTGGAGAGGAAGTGTGGTCTAGTGGTCAGAAAAACAGTTAAGGAGACTAGAGTCGTGGTTTCTATTCCCGTCTTGCTTCCTGACTCATCATAACATCTTAAGAGAGTCACTTAATCCTTACGAGCCTCAGTTTATCCACTTTTTTCCTACCTAGAGATGTTGCTCAGAAGTAACCAGATCATCCCACAACGTGAATGAGATATAAGTTTGGCTCTGAAAAGAAACGATACAACTGAATACAAGGCCTCATGAAATGGATCATAATGGCTTCAGAAGAAAAACAGGATCCTCTAATTAATGTTACCAACTGAAAGGAGTCATTGAAGACTCCTCTAGTAAATGTTGGTTCAGCTGGTGATGGGTACCGACTTGAGAGATGGTATCTAAAGAGCAATCTATGATGGGAAGAAAACCAAAGAACCAGGAATCTAAGGAACAAGAACGTCAGGAATTTGGGGATCTTGTCCCCAGCCTCCAGAATTGCATTTGGGGGATCGCGCTCTCAGGCATCCCAGTGGCTCCCATCTGGGCAGGCTGCCAATTCAAGATCTACCTGAGATCCTGGTTTCTCACTACCCTTCATTCTCCTCATGTTATCCTTCTTCAAGTAGAAAAGTAACAGTGGATGGTAGGCCTTGTTGAGTTAAAAGAGGATGACTTTGCGAAACAAAAATCAGTCCCCCAACTACTCACACAGAGAGAATCATTTTTACTCCATCACCTGGTCTACTGGCTGGTTAACTGACTCAGAGATTCTCAGCTGCCAATAGCTGCCTGAGAAAACAGGGCAAGGTTGGCTTCTGAACCAAAGAGGGGAAAGGAAGGAGAAAGAGAGGGGAAGAAACATCAATGTGTGATTGCCTCTTGCATGCCTGCTATTGGGGAGGCTCAGTGACCAGTGTCACTGCATGGTTCAGTGACCAGTGTCACTGCATCAGGAGCTGCTGCTACCTTTGCAAGATAAAACGTAATGAA
The DNA here is from genome assembly GCA_004027735.1 of Carollia perspicillata. NCBI lineage: Eukaryota > Metazoa > Chordata > Mammalia > Chiroptera > Phyllostomidae > Carollia > Carollia perspicillata. Next base: position 67,774 of record PVKM010001905.1, read on the forward strand.
TCGACTGCTCACTATACTTCTGACACTTAAATTAATAATAATAGTATTATAATAATAACAGCAATTTATTAATATATACTAACTATCAGGCACAGCACTCAGCATATTCTATACATGACCTCATTCAACTTTGCCCTATATCCAAAAAGGTAAGATTTTCCAATATCCAAGGAAACTTAGCCTCAGAAATAAAGTAACTTGCTTGAGGCCACAGAGTGAGGAATGAAATCCAAACTGTCAGATTGCAAGGTCATGATCTTGACCAGTGGGATGTGCTGCCTTCCTCCACCTGGAACAGGTCAAAGGGGAGTTGCTTTCAGGGTATTAGGGGAGAAGCAAAGGGCTTAATACTCAGTACAATTTATTTTCCAAGAAGTGGATAAGCAGAGAGGACCATTTCTCTGACCTCTGGGGATGTGCTGGGTCTCTTTCTAGGCTGGCAACCTCAATTGGCCAAGCTGGTCTCCCTGCTTGAAGAACAGGTAAAAAGCGGGAGCCAACTCCTGTGTGCATGTCTGCTTGTTCCTAGGTCGGGGGAAGGGGCAATGAAGAAAATAGCAATTCAGGATATCAAAGATTCTCAATATACAGCTTGCTGAAAAAGAAAAGACAAAGAAAGATGAGCCCTGGCTGGTGTGGCTCAGTGGATTGAGTGCCGGCCTATGAACCAAAGGGTCACTGGTTCGAGTCCCAGTCAGGGCATATACCTGGGCTGCAGACAGGTCCCCAATAGCAGGCATGTAAGAGGCAATCACACATTGATGTTTCTTTCCCTCTCTTTCTCCTTCCTTTCCCCTCTCTCTAAAAATAAGTAAATAAAATATTTTTCTAAAAAAGAAGAAGAAAAATGAGAGAACAGGTATAGCTTTTTCTCATGCAGACCATAAATCAGGATCTACTGAGGATTATCTACAAATACACGCCTCACAGGAAAAAAAATCAGAGGAACTAGCACATTGAAACTAAGGGGCGAAAGACCCAAGAGGGAAAAAAATCATGCGAGTGGATGACACAGTCTGGTCATTCATGAACTTGGCTTAACCAGAAGCATGTGACTGGAAAAATCCCCAAAACTTGGAAGTGCTGTTCAGGAAATTAAAGGGCCGGGGGCACAGATGTTGTTTTTATCTTTATTTCCAACATAGGATTCAGACACTGAGAGAGGATACAGAATCTAAGAAGAAAACTTCAATAGGGTGATCATATAACTTAGGCTTCAAAATAGCATACTTTCAAAAACAAACACAAAAAAGTGGTATTAGTTATTGACTACCCCAAAGAACAACAGGTAGACAAAGTCTATCTCAGGTCACTCTAACCTTTGGGGGATATGTTAATACAAGAATAAAATATTAGTAAAGAAATCTGGGCAGTAGTAAAATACCTACACACACATACATATATAAGTATATGAGGTCTGTCCAGAAGGTATCCAGCCATGTAATGTGAAAAATAGAGACATTTCTTTAAGAAGATACAAGAGACATTGTACATGGGACAATGTACAAGGTCCCCTTCAAAGTAGGCACCCTGGGACTTCACACAGTTCCAATCACCATCAGCTGCCCCTTCATATTTTTCTGAATCTCATAGATGGTCTGAAATCTCTTCCCTTTCAGAGGTGATTTTAGTTTGGGGAAAAAAACAGAAGTCACAAGGTGCCAAATCTGGGCTGTAGAGGGGCTGAGTCACCTCGGTGATTTGATGTTTGCTAAAAAATTCTGCATGAGATGTGATGCATGAGCAGGCACATTGTGGTGATGAAGCTGCCAATCATCAGTTACCCATAGCTGTGGCCTTCTGAATCATCTGATTAGTTTCTGTGGAGGTGTGCTCAAGCTCAACACAAAATTTGGTGCAGATTTGTTGCTCTACTTGCTCATTTTGAATGCAACGGCCACACATTACACATGCTCAATCAATGGCATCTACCACCCCCACTGATTAGTACAGTGAAGTGGTCCTTGTTCACACATGGGCATTCCAGTCCATGCTCCTTGGCTGCCAAGTAACATCTAACAGTTCTCATTATATTAACAATAGCTGGACTTTTTCCAGACAGATCTGTATGTAATACAGAGAGAAAACAACAAAGGAAGCAATGTAATGAGAGTATTCTGAAGAAATTGGTTAATTCTAACACAGACCATAAAATTGGCACATTGACAAGTTATGGAAGTAAGGTAAGATTTTGATTACCTAGAATATTAGAAATTTCTATCTGAAAATTATCTCATCTGATAAATGTCTGAATTTACTGTGTCTTGCTTACAGTTTCATTTCTCAGAAAGTAAGGGAAGTGGCAAAGGAACAGTTACATTGGGCGTGATTCTCCTTAATAAAGAGGAACTTCTAGGAAAGTAAGATCTAATGTATGTTCAGATTTGTGTCCTGCTACCCATCCCAGGTTTCCAAGGAGCGAGAGGTAGGGTCCCTGAGACCAACATGGTTCAAAGGGGAAACAAAGCCCATGAAAACGAAAACCACACAACATGGCCACAAATGCTCTCTACCCAGTGAAGGGCACAATACAAAAAAGACCTTTAAAAATACAGACAGAGACACCAGACCCAATACAGATGAGGCTGGCAGAAAAAGTCTAAAGCCACAAAGGAGACAATCTTTGGAACAAGATAGAAGACATTCTCAAGCATGCGTGCCCTTAGAAAACCCCTGTAACACTGAAGGAGTACAGTAAGTAGAAGAGTTTATTGTTGATTGATATGATTTTATAAATTCTCAGGTTCTTGAAGTCCTGTGTCTTTCTACTGTCTCACAGTGCCATGCACATAGTAGTACTCAGTAAATATTTGCCCAGTAAATGAAGGTAGGGATGATACTCCAGATCAACATCCATCAGTATGGCTCATCAATATCTGTAGTACAGTCCTCAAAGGACTTACCACTTTATTAGCAACCCAACAAACCTGATAATATATAGCTCTTGAGTAAACAATATTTTTAAAAGACTCAACTTATCCACCTATAAAAATGAGGATGCAAATATTCGTGTAACTATAAAGCAAGAAAGTAAAATATAAAATGGGTGAAGCATGCAGAATTTCTGAGAATAAGTTGGCTATCACACTTGGAACAAAACCCAAGTCCTAA
>PVKM010001906.1:0-43902 GCA_004027735.1 Carollia perspicillata
CTAATTCCACTGCAAACAGAATCACAATTGAATAGTTTTTGGATTTTTTAACATTAAGGTACATGTTTTTAAAAAATCCCCATTTCCCTATTAAAAGCAATGTACACTTGTTATAATTCAGAGAAAATAAATTAAGTCACAAGAAACAGTAGGGCTAACCCCTCCACTGTAATTAAGACACACGCTGTTCCTGTGCTCTCACCTCCCCCAAATATCACACACACACAATACACACAGGCAAGTGTAAGCTGACAAGCACCAACACACCACACACATCCTCAAACACAATATAATTCACTGGTAGAGAAAATAAAAGATGCTACAGGAACGCTGGGTTGAGAAATAAATCCAGGGAGAGAAGAAGGTGGCAAGAGGCCACAGGCAAGCACTGTGCAACAAGAAAGCAAAAAGGGGAGCATCCCAGGGCTGAGAGCGAGCACATGTGTCTCCCCAGATGCGTAGGCACAAGTCCCTGAAGCAGGAGCACACGGGGGCCGTCGCAACCGGAGCTTTTGGTTGCTCCTGAAAGGACACCCTGGTGAAATATCGAGTGTATCCTTCAGGGAAGGGAGAGAGGCTACCACAGACCAGCAGACAAACCACAAAGAACTTTCAAGAAGATCTACAGCTAAAATTTTCCTGCTTCTTAGACCATTAAAGCTGTTCGTTCTAGAACCCCAGTACCTGTTGAATTTTTGCCATCTCTTTTAAGAAATGTTTTCATGAGTGGCATGTAAAATATAAAGCCATGCTTAAAGGAAATGTCATAAAGGTACTATGGTTTTCATAAGTCTTCTTCCATAACAATCCTGAATACAAAACAAGTAAGGACAAAAAGAATTAACATTCTATATAAATAAGCTTGAACAATATTCTAAGTGGCACAAAGTCTACAGCTAACACTTGGAACATCCCCCCAGAAGGAAAACATAATCAGGCACATATCCTCAGGCAGGGTCAACTACACAATCCTAGCTCCACATCTACCACTACACAGCTTTGGTTTACCAGACAGAAGACAGACAGCAGTGCTGCTGCCTTTTTTTTAAATCCTCACCCAAGGACATTTCTTCATTGTTTTTAGAGAGAGAGAAAGAGAGAGAGGAAGGGAGAGACAGAAACATCAATGCCAGAAAGAAGCATCAATTGGTTGCCTCTCATATGCACCCAGACCAGGGATGGCACCTGCAACCTAATTAAGTGCCCTGACCGAGAACCGAACCTACAACCTTTCGGTTAAGGGACGGTGCTCCAACCAACTAAGCCACCCACACCAGCCAGGGAAACACTAATGCTTCTTAGTAAGAGAATATGCAGTACAGATCTCCTCAAACAGGGGTAAAACTGTATGGACATGATGGGACCCTCCACTGAAAGTTTTTCATTCAGTAGGTTAAGGGTGAAGTTCAAGGCATTTATTTTGAAGAATATTTTTGCTTGAAAATTACTAATACATCAAGAATTTTTATTTTTTTTTTTTGTCAGAGAATAAGTATTAACATTCGGGGGAAAATATTTAGCAATATAAAAGTTTTAATTTTGATTATTTGCACATGGCTTATTTAACCTGTTTTCAATTCAATTCAGGCCAATGAGCATCAATAAGAAAAACAATCACTAAAATATATCATAATGGAAAAACCACACAAAAAAAATAAATTAAAAAAACCAATCACTATGAGAAACAAATTAGTATTATGTAAAAATCCTTCCTGTATCTAAATTAGGTTAGCTGCATGAACATTCAATAGGCCAAGTAGAACACAGTATCTAGCCCTGGCTGGTGTGGCTCAGTAGATTGAGCACCAGCCTGCGGAACAAAAGGTTGCCAGTTCCAGTACCAGTCAGAGCACATGCCTGGGTTGTGGGCCAGGTTCCTGGGATGGAGGCGTGTAAGAGGCAACCGATCGCTGTTTCTCTCACACATCATGTTTCTCTCCCTCTTCCTCCCTCCTCCCCCCCTCTAAAAACAAATAAATAACATCTTTTTAAAAAAGAACACAGTATCTAAAATGTCTACAATTAAATAAAAATGGACACTTAAAAGTTTATTTCATGTTTAAAGAATAGAAATTTTTTGGTATAGAAATAGTATGGAGCTAGGTCTACATAAATCTAAATCTGATTTCTAGTTCTAACACTGTTTCCTCATCTGTGAAAACTGGGACAATGAAATTAAAAATATCCTGAATTTCAAGGTTGTTCTAACAGTTAGAGAGAGAATTCATACAAAATGCCTCATACTGTGTCTACCATAAAAAGGAGGTATTAAAAACAGTAGCTATTGTTTGTCTCCATTTTCTCATTTGATTGTAATATTAATTTACCTCTTTATTGTCCAAAATATGTGAGGTAATGTGGCACACAGTAGGAAGAACACTCCTCTTGAAATCAGAAACCCTGGCTTCAACTCTGAATTGTCATTCATCAGATGCAAAACCTTGGCAAGTGAACCGAATGCTATTTCTTTATGTATAAGATGAAGTTAGAAATGTCTTAAAATTGGAAGGATCCTGGATGTAACTGTACAGTGCCTAGTAGATCACCAGATATTTTGGACATGGTTACTAGAGATTTCCAGGTGAGGTTCTTAACTTCCCAATTCAACTAAGACCTGAAGCCTAGTCTAGAGTCTCTAGCTTTCAACTCAGCTCAATTGTCCCCAGTATCTATGACAAGGAAGAAAAAGAAACAGAAGTTTTCTTCCCCCGACATTAATACGGAGAGGGCTGGGAGTTTCAGTCTGAGAAGACTTCATGGAATCCTTGATAGTGAGAGCACAGAATGGGCAAATGTGGAATAGTTTGGGTGAGGGAAAATTATGGAAGCTATTGGAGTTCTAAATCTAGATGTTGCCAGTCACGCTAATCTTGACTTTCTTTTTCACCTATGGCAGGGTTTTTCCAACCTAGGTACTACTGACATCTTGGATTATATATTCTTTGTTGTGATGGGCTGTCCAGCATACTAAGTAAGATGTTCATTCAGCAGAATCCCTGGTGTCTACCCAATTACATGCTAATAGCAACACCCCCCAACCCAAAACTGTGACAACCAATTGTGTCCATGTACTGCTAGAGGTCCCCAGGGGTGATGCAGTGCCCCTGAGAACCACAGCCTTACAGTAACATGACTAACTGGCTCTTCAAGGGTCACAAATATGAACAGTGACACTCCATTACATACATAAATGTCAGAAGACAAAAGTGTACCATTCTTTGCTAAGAAGTTATAAAAACTCTCTTTTTAAAAGGCAAAAATTTAAAAGAATGCTTTCTTAATCATGACCACAGACACTGAAGGCCGAAGTTCTCGTCTGTGCAATGATTCTCAGAACTGGTCAGCAGGCGGGACATGCTGCAGCTGCCTGCCCTGGACCGAGACTCTCGCTACCTTCACTCTCCCCTACATGCTTCAGAGCTAGGACTTCACATGAGACACACAAACTCCTAACGGTAAGGACGGATGCCTACTAACATCCTTTTAAAAATTAGATACATAGCAAATGAGAGAAGTTTCTGTTACTTAATTTTGGTTGAGAAGTAAAGAGGGATTTCTATTTCGAATGTTTTAAAGGAACTTCATGATACTCAATTTTGACTAAATCAGGGTATAACTCCCCTCAGAACCTACATTTACTTCCTGTTTAGATCAACAGTCAAAGATCTCTCTGGAGAAATGGAAAACTCAATGTAAATGTTTTCCTTGGCCTGAGCCTTACCACACAAGGACCTCATATAAGGACTGATGATCCCAAGTTAACACTTTGAAGTAATGTAGCGAGGAGGTAACCGAAAGGAAAGAAATACAGACACAGGAGATTTGGCTAAAGGACTTGAGCCTACAATACAACTCAGGTCATACCCACTATTAGGGGCACACTGCTTTGAGAAAAAGAATCTGAAGCTGATTCCAAACTTATCTCATCGTTACAAACGATCACTATCCGTCATAAAGCATTAGAGAAGGAAATGGCACTCTCCAGGACCCTCTTATAAAAGCATCTTAGGACTGGGCATCAAGCCTGCTTACTAACCAAAATAAAGCTCAGGAAGTTGCTACTTAGCGGGGAGAAAGGCTAAAAAAACAACCCAACTCAGCAATGCCAAGGAACCCTCTTGAACTCTAGAAGCCTCCTTGTGGCTCAATAGGAGTAAAAGATTCATATTTAAAATTTTTTGGTAAAAGAGTTAGAACACATCACTCACCCTATAAACAAATGGGTAAGATAATGAGGGGGTGAGACTTTGCATTATCAAGTTCCCTATAGCCCAAAAGCTGTATGTAGAGCTGTATGTAATTCAGTGGCATCAGTCTAAAAAATAAGACTAACCTATATTTTCTATTAAAAACAACACATCAGCACCTTAGCATCAGGAGATGGGTTTTATTCATCTGATTCTCTTCTCTTTCTTACACAGAGCTTGCATATTTTTCAAATAATAGGCTATTTAATGGGCCCAAAAAGTCAAAACTCCTAAGCCATGGTTTGTATAAAAATGAGCACTGTCTGTCTGAAATTTTTTCTGAATGAGAGATATATGTTGAAGAAAGCCAAAAGGCCACCAAAAATTAAGATACAATAAAAAGACACAAAGAATAATTGCTAAAAAGTGTTGACCTTTGAACTTTGATCCATTTAGAAATAATTCCCATAATTTTGTTCACATAAATCTCATTTAGCTTCTAATGGGACTTATAAAAACCAAAAACACAGAATTTAAGCCAAACAGAAATGGAAAAATTAACTCTCACCACTGGGGACAAGGCCTTCACACACATACAAGATAAGGATTGAAATGGAAGAGACTTAGGAAATTTCTGAAGTCCTGAAAAGCTTATAACAAAGGTTTGCCAGGCATTTTCTAGGACTCCTTATAAGAAACACAATGCCAGGCATAAGGAAAATGGTGGAAGCAACACACAACAGAACACCACTCCACAGAATGCAGAGGACACAACTGAAAGAGCCTAGATACACGCGAAGAATTGAGAGCAAGTGCTGATTTCCAACCTGTGGTGGCTGTGTGGTGGTGAAGCGGTATTCTCCTTGTCTGTCTCGATTGAACACAACTTTCCAAAGGACCGTGTCAAGGCAGAAGTTCTGAGAGATATTCCAGTGAGTCAGGAATTAAAAATGACTAAGTCATTCTTTATTAATGTGCACATTTAAAAAGAATCACACAATGCTGAATCATTAGTGAAAAACATGATTTGATTTTTATATACAAAATTTCAGTAACATGACTCCTATGACAAATAATAAATCATCATAAAACACTTGATAAAATAAGACCTCTAAATTTTCCACAAAACATTACTTTTATATGGATAATGGGGTCTTCCCCATATTAAAATAGTGCTTATAATCCAAAGTCTTTTTCTTAACAGTGAGTTATTTCCATTGAATATATAAAATTAGTCCTATATCTATGAGTATGATTTCATCAGAGTCCAATACAAATAATCCTTTTCACAGTGAGCAAGATAACAAATTATGAGGGATTATGAAAGGATTCCCTAAAAAATCTATTTGATAAAAATATTTTATCTTAAGCATTTGAGTGAAAAGATGAACTTACACTATAGAAAAAGAACAGCTTTAAAATACAATGTCTTGGATGTGCTTTCTGTTGTGCATACCACAGCAAAAACACATTCCCACTGGGCGATCTGACAAGTTCAGCACCAGTACCATAATATCCATGCTGCACACTATGGCCCAAATTTAAATACCAAATCATCTTTTAGAAAGATAATAAATTAAGCATAATTTCCAAGTCAAAAACTATTATCACTAAGGTATACATTTCACAAATTACCTAATTTTAATTCAAAACCATGCCCTACGAAACCCTTAGCTTAAAAATCACAACTGTTATCTCCTTCCATTTCATACATTGCTGCTGTAGGAGTGAATGATAACAGTTCTGAGAACAGACAAAATTATATAGTAAGCAGCAAATATGAGAACTCAGTAGCTCCTTTTATGGAAGTGATCTAAAGGCACCCCTAACAGGCGAGTAATTCCCTCTAGAGGGAACTGAAAAGCAAAGATCAAGGAGGAAGTTCTAGTGCTCAATGCTGAGACTGGACAGATTCATAATGGTCATTATTTTGTATTCTCAATAAACTCTCTTGTTAATATTTAATATATTTCATGGAGAAAGCTCTCTTTCTTTTTCTTCTTTAAAAGGGGAGTTTTATTGTACATCAAAGGACTGGGTAGTGCCTGCTCACTCTGATTGCTTGGCCACCAGTTTATGGGCCGCCTGAGCACCCAGTCCACATCCTGCCCCAGCCAGCTCGGTGGTTTCCTCTTTACTGATGGGCCTCCTACATTCCCACCGCAATTCTCAGCACCAGTCTTCTCTCCTTTCTATCAATCACTGATGCTTGCTATCTCACTGCATATTTTCTCCAATATGTATGTGTGTACACCTAACTAATATCCTTTAATTAATGAAAAAGTTCAGAAGAAAGGGCTAAATGAATTTAACTAAAATAAAACCGAAACTTTGTGGGCTTCCATAATGCTACCTGTCCTCTTCCCTCATCATTAAATCGCCAAGAATCCCAAAGCAGTCGTTTGACTATCTGAAGTGCTTACCTCCACCATGACAGATACAAGGGCATTGACAAGAACAATGATGAACATAGTTATGCGCCACTGATATGGTACACACACTATCTGTAAGACACAAATTTGTAAGTTAAAACTACAGTACTTAGTTGATATTTATAGCATTATATCATAACTTTAAAATTAAATGAATTCCTATTATGTGCCAAGCACCTTCACATAGAATGTCTACTCAATTCTCAACAATGCCACAAGGCAGACATCATGTCCAATTTTCAGATGATAAATCTCACAGTGTGAAAATCTTAAGGTTAAACAATTATTAAAGTGGCTGAGTTTAGAGTCAAATCCTAATCACTCAGATTCAATAACCCATGCTGTACCAGACCACACATTTCTAACAAGTCCCTATTTTAAAATAAAACCCTGTTTTTAAACATTGAAGCACATACTGATCTAATAATGATTACGGTACTCAAATCTCTGTAACTGCTTTAAAGACAAGTTCTAAAAGAACTATACAGATCAATTCAAGAAATATGATCTAAGTTTGTACTTTAAAATCTGTGCTTAATTTGTAAGGCCTAAAAAAGCAAAAGAAAAAATCTCACTTATGCATTCATCCTTTTAGTTAACAAATGTTCACTGAGTGAATACCTAAGATACTGTGATAGATACTGAGGACTGATATGATCTAATGTTTTAGAAAAACACCTATGACTCTAGCAAGAAGCATTTGAGAGGTGAAGACTGCTATAGTAATCCAGGCAAAAGACAAGGGTAGCTTAACCAGACTGGTGGGCATCATACTAAGAAATACGTATTTGGTCTCTGTCCCGGGTTCATGACACCTGGCCCTTAAAACTCTTGTAATTTCCTCAGTGATAGAGGTGACAGAAGTGTCTCACACAGAGCTTCTAAATCCCCTGGGATTTCCTGGGGATCAGGAATGTTTTTTGTTCTAATGAGGCCACTCTTAGTGGGCTCCTGGATAGCAAACCTCCCAATAACATAGAACGAAGGAAAATTAAATCTGATCATACTCATGCAATCAGAAGCAATTGTCCTAAACAAAATCATAGCAACCAAATCCAGAGAGTATAAAAAAAGAATTCATCAGGACCAAATTGGGTTTATGGAATACAATGTTAGTTCAACATTAGAATGCCAGTCTAACGATAATTCACCACATTCTCTAGGAAGAAAAACTGTGTGATCATTTCAGTAGCTGTAAAAAAAGCAGTAGGTAAAACTAATCATCTATTTTATGGCAATCACACTATAGAAGGAAGCCTCCTCAACCTGACAGAAGTATATACCAGAAACCTATAGCCCATAATATATCCAATGGTGAAATATTAGGCTCATTCCCTTTAGAGTCAAGGACAAGACAAGCCTATTACTATCATCACAACCAACATTAATAAGGTTAGTAGGCATGAAAAACACACACAAGGTATAAGTACTGAACTGTCAGAAACAAAACATTTGCTGTTGTTTATGAATGATAACTGACAAAAGGAGAAAATCCTAGAGAATCCAAAAATGTTTAGCAGGCTTCACAAGCCCACTAAATATGAGATGAATATACAAGACATCAGTACTGCTTATACTAGCATAAAGAGTTAGGAAATGTAATTTTAAACAGGTATTTATCAGAGGAACAAAAATAATGATACCCAGAAATAAATCTAACAAAAACTTGTATTACTACATTCAGGAAAAAAAGCTGTCATACTTTATGGAAAGGCATACAAGAAAACCCAAAGGAATGTAATGAAACATTGTTCACAGAAAGTGATACTAAATCAGTTTTTCCTCAAATTTATTTCTAATAACAATTCCAAGAGGGCTTTTCCTGGTACTTGACAAGTTAAACTTAAAATTTATATGGAGGAGGAAAAGCTCAAGAGCAGACAAAAAGGTCATGACGAACAACAATATGAGGTGAGGAGAGCAGTCCGTGTATCGGAATTTCTTATATTGTCCTAATAATCCAGACAATGTGGTACTGGCAGAGAGAAAGAGAAGGAAAGAAGCAGCTACAGAGCCCCTGCCAGGCAGTGGTCACACATGAAAAACGGAGGACAGAGACATCGCTCACTGAAGATCAGTGGACAAAGATGAGACTATTCAACAAGTAATACTGAAACAAATGGGCATTTATGTGGAAAACACAGAAATCTGATGCCCATCTCAAAGGCTATATATAAAATTATATATAAAGATGAATTTAAAGACTATGAAAGGGAAGTATCTATATAACTCTGATAAACAAGTCTGCCAAACTAAGATAGAAAAAGCACAGAACGTAAAGAAAAAATTAAGCTTGACTACTGTAAAATTACAAAATTGTTTTAAAGAAAGATACTATAAACAAAGGAAAAGCCACAAACTGGAAGAAGTTATTTATCACGTATGTAGTCAAATACATTATGAACTCTTAAAAATAAGAAAAAGACAACATCCCAATGAAAGGGAGTAAAAAGCATGAATATGCAATTCATGAAGTAAATAAAAATGGCCAATAAACACATGAAAAATGCTCAACCCAATTAGCAATTTAAAATTTGCAAATTAAAACCATCATGATATAACACTTTACATCCACTAGACAAGTGTGAACAATGATGTGTAACAATGGATCTCATACACTGATGAGAGTATAACTGCTACAATCACTTTGGAAAACAACTTGGCACATTTGAGAAAGCGGAAGAGCACACGCTCCAATTTACATTGCAACAAACCAGAGAACCCTCCCCCCCTAGTGGTACAGCAAGGTAGAGTGGGTGGTAGTAGAAGTAGTATTTTATTTCTGACATTGTTTAAAATTCCCAGCATATGGTGGTATTTTTAAAAGATGGACTTTTAGTGGGCTTAACTGCTGTATTTAACTTCTCTACAGCAATGCGCCACACTCTTGATATCTGTACTTGGGATGCACCTCCCCAATCCCCACTCTTTGGTTCACCACCTCTCATTCCCTCACACTAAGAGACGTGTATGTACAAGAATGTTCATAACAGCCCTGTTAATACAGGAAAAGAAAATAACCCAATTATTTACCAACAAAGAATGGAGAAATGAATTACAGTATAATCCTATAGTAGAACACTATATCGCAGTAAAAATGAAATGCGTGTACCAGCATGGACAAATCTCAGAAACAATGCTGACGGGGGGAAAGCAAATCACAGAAGAACACAGACAGCAAGATACCATCTTCATAAAGTTCAAAAACAAGCAAAACTATCTTTTATGACTTCATACCTATAAATATGAAAGCAAGACAATGAGGTCAAAATCAGAATGGGGGTTCCCTCAGGGTGCTTCAGACAACAGCACACAACAATGCCTTGTGTTGGTGATGCGACCTTTTTTAGGCTTGATAATGGGCTTAAGGGTGTCATTTTGTTATTATTATGCTTAACAACTTAAATGTGTGCATATTCTTTTGTATATAACAACTACTTCATCATTCTCAAGTAGGTTAAAAAAAGAAAGAAGTAGGTTGGTAAAAGACAGATCAAATAACAGACTCAAAGTTTTTTGTTTTTAAAGACCAAGAGACATTCATTTGTAGACAAAGGAAAATGGAACCAAAAGCAAACTGAAGAAATTGGAAATAAAAATAAAATAGCAAGTAGAGTCAATAAAAGCTGCTGTTTTAATTATGTTATGTTTTTCATTCATTACAGGTTATCTTTAGATCCATATAACTGTGTATCTTAGAAAATTCAGAAAGAGGAGGTCCTGGAAAAAAGAAACATAAGAGTTTAGTCTCTTTCCCCAGTAAAGTAAGAGTAGAGGGACAGATTTTAAGCCACCGCAAACATCCGGAAGTCTCATTCGCTATGTAAATTAATACTAATTTGTCATTCTCTGTGACTGTCCCAGATACTATCACTCCTCAGACAGGTAATAATATTGATGTGCTTAAATCAAGCTTACCTGGAGAACCTGGTCAATAGAGGCAACTGGATGCAACATGATGAATAATATGAAAGCATACAAAGTAATCACAGACACAACAAAAAGATCTGAAAAATAAGGTAAAACAGTTAAATCAGGAAGTTCCTTTATATAAAATGGTGTACAGCAACAACTGGTACACTGTCAATACTGTCAACCCCAAATTTGGTTTTGAATGCCGAATGCTTCTATTTAGGTTGATGACGTACATAAAGAATGCTATATGTTATTTCCTAGAGTATGACACATCATTCAGGCCCAAAGGATTCATTTATGTGATATCAAAATAAACAGCATTTTAAGAAATGAGAGACAAACCTTTATGGACATTTATTTGTATTTCTCCCAGATAGCTCCTACGTAAGATAATCAAGCCAATAGACAACTCACAAATAGGAGACTAGACTATGTATGGCAAAATGAGATAATCATTTAAACATGTATGCAATGACAATTACTGTTGATTGTAAAAATGCTGAATAACATTTATTTCAGTATTAGGTACATTATAAGCCTAAATAGAGACATTCTAAGTTGAATGAAAGTATATTTCTATTAAGTGAATTCCACTTTCTCATTTGACTTCTTCCCTGAAAATATTTCCACAGAAAATGTTAGCTAAAACCTAAAAACTGAGTTGATTTATTATTTTAAATGTGGGCCACCCCTATGGCTGACTATGAAAGCTGGGAATAGTAAATCCCACCCAATAGTACTTCGAATCACTTTTCCAACCTGACAAAAACCCTTTCTGCTCGTGGCCCTTTTATTAACTGTGTGCACATGTGCGTGCATATTAACTGTGTGCACACGTGCGAGCATATGTATAAGCACACCCTTACACCATGAGCCATGAAAGAGGCTCAGGAATTTCCTGCTTACACTGACAGGACTCAACTTTCACCCCCTTTTTTTCTTTCATCTATTTATTTACAAGTTCCTATTTGAGGTCAGCTTTAAACTCAAGCTTTACTAAGACCAAAACTTTATCATGAAGCCTTCATATTGGATAAAGGAGTCAATATCCTATATTATGAACTGTAAATGAAGGGGTCTCAACAGTAGTATTAAATATGTGAGTCATTTATAAATATAAACTTTATTAGTATGTTCAAAGTTATGGGCTAATATTTACTGTTCTATAAAACACTGTTATAAACACACATTGTTTCCTAGTATGTAAGTTATATAGTCATTCAAACAGCTATTGTGGTCAGTTAAAGAAAAAGTGTTTAGAAAAATGCCAGTTGTAAATACACACACACACAAACTAAAAAGAAAATGGACGAAGAGAAATGGTCAGAATACAAATGCCAAAGAGAGATGTGGAGCGAGAACTACTTTTGTTCCCATAAAGTAAAGCCCGTACTGAATGTTTCTCAAATTCTATTGCATTTTCACAGCTATAAGCAAAAACAGATTTCCAATCTAGTTCCTCGCATGTTGCAAAATGAAAAAATGTACTCAGGCACAGAAACTTCTTACATCTACCTCAACACTGTTTCTCAAATCTTCATGCCTTTCTTCTAGAGCAAACCCCTTTTATCATACCTCTAAAACTGCCAAGATCTCCTCTTGGAGATCTTTGATCTCCTCTATTTCTCCAGGGGGAGAAAAAGAGGCACTATTCATTTGACATGGGAGGTGGATAGGTGGCAGATTTATGTAATCACTCAAATAAAAGGACCAATAAGGACTTCAACCAAGAATGGAAAAATCAGGTGTTCATTTTAGAGAGGTATGAGTTTCCAGGGCACTATGCCCTCAGCCTCGCTTCTCCTGGCCTGGTCAGTAATTTCTTAGTAATCCTATCAGAGTGCAAGTCCTCTGCACCAGAAGACAGCCACCAAAACAGATTCTGTGCTGGTAGTGACTAAGGGCCAGGGGAGTATGCTCCTTAAGTTAAATATTTAGATTGTTTTAGCTTCTGCCACAAAGCTTGTGAACACAATCAAGTCATTCTGAGCCAAATTACTTCACCCATAAAATGGAAATATAACGAGGGTCCCTTAGGAAAGAGTAGATTTAAGTACTTAAAATGTAACATAATATGTAAACTCAAGTTATTAAATATATCTCAGCTCATGGCATCACAGATTTGTTAATGATACCAAATCCTTTTGATGGAATATGACACCAAAGTAAGGCACTGTAAAGAATTTCCTTCATATTTCCTTTAGTGACCCAAAAACAAAACCTCACATAGAGTAGAAAAGCCCACAATACTTCTCTACAGCTGATATATACCTCTCTTGTTTCTTCCTCAGAAATACTAACTAGGATCTTCTGACCTATAGCCACAAATTTCATCTCTTTATTCCCATGCCCCACTTCCTTACTCAGTTACTTGTCTTTTAGAAGACCACCTGCAGGGTTGCTAGATAACTGCTCCAATCAGTTCAGGCACGGCGGAAGAACAGAAAAATGATACATAGGCCAAGAGTAGGAGAGATACTGGCAGTTAAGTAAAATAATGCCTTCACAGACTGAGAAAAGATACAGATTTCACAAGCAGTCAATAGGGATCAAATAAGAAACTGGCAAAAACTGAAGCCAAACTCCTAAGAAATCACATGTAGTCAAATAATATTGCAAGAATTTAGTCATATCATCATGGCCCTTGAAATGATAAGTATAGTCAAACAATATAACTGAGCTAAGCTAGACCTGAAAATGGGTAACCACAGACTGAAATTAGATTTTACTTAGAATCAAATGGAACCAGTAGAAGACAGCCAAAAAGTCTAGAGAGAATGACTTAAATGTCTAAGACTGATTTTTAAAAATAATAATCTCAAGACTGATTTAACAGATTACATTGTTTGGATACAGAGAACAGCAACTAGCAGACACTAACAAAGAACTATGAACTGTCTATTCTGTAAGTGAAAATAAAAAGCTGTCAGCTCTTGTAAAGCCTTAATCTTTCCCCACTCATTTCCTTCTGTATTTACACTTTACATTGTACATTACTTTATTTCAGTCATTTCTTTTCTTTCCTACTTTTCTTTCTTTATTCATCAGTATTCCAAGATTAGGGAACTCCACAGACAAAAAGATGTGAAAATTAGCAAAATATGCCTCTGCTGCCTTTCCTGCTCCCACTGGATTTTCTGGGAGGCGTGTTTTATGAGAGCATGCACTCCGTTTATCCACTCACAGACATGCACAAGCTACTCAAAGAACAAAGGTTTTGTGGCTATGTTTCTGCTGAAATATAATTTTTAATACACATTTTAAAAGCATAGTGCTGTGGTCAACAATTAAGTTTTATTATTTAAGTCAATCTGCAATTAAAAGGGAATACAAAATACCTAAGCCTTTAATTTTTTTTTGAAGTTTTCCAAATATTATAATATAAAAGATGCATTTTAAAAATAGGCTAACAGTTCCTTGTTCTTTTTTTTTTTTTTAATTAGAGAAGTATAGACAGGGTGGATTTACTTAGATCTTTAAAACAAACTTTTTCTGATGTGGCTATCATAATTTACTAACCAATCTGAACATCAGTTTTCTTTATATAAAGAAAGCATTGTTCCTTGATAGATGTTTTAGCTATCCTTGGGCATGCCCAGTACTTCCTTGAAATTTAAGAAATATTAAACTAAAATTAAAGCACAGATATCAATGTCAAGTACTAAGTTCACCTTATAGTAAGTTAAGTTTAATTATAGAGAGTTCTATAGTGATACATCTTCTATGGAAGGTTTCTGTCCTACAACATAGTTCCATATGATTGTCAGTAACACAGTTCCTAATTGTTAGAAAATAATCAGATCTCTAAAAAACAGGTCAATATAGACTTTAGTATCATAGATACTTATATTTGAACAGTCTTACCTGTCCAAATACAAAGTAACGAAGCCTGCCTTGCAAACCACATTGGGTATAAGTATAAAACAAGGTAACGTATGTGAAAACACCTTGTAAACTCTAACTCGAGATGGAGATGCTAGCAGCTGTCACTCCCATGACACATCAGAATCTGTGACCTAACATTCTGCCCACCAGAACACTGGCATTTCTTCACAACCATAGCAAAAGAGTATTCAGTCCAAGATGCTGCCATAGTCTGAAGTTCTATTACAGAAAAAAAAAAGAATTAAGTTGTTCCATATATTAATTAGTATATTCTCAATTAAAAAATAAAATGGGCAATTTATACAAGGAAAGTGACTTTTTTCCATAAACCATAATTCTGACCAGTCAAAATACTATGGCAGCATGAATGGACCTAGAGAAGTATTATGCTAAATGAAATAAGCCAGTCAAAGGAAGACAAATACCATATGACCTCACTTATATGTAGAATCTAATGAGCAAAATAAACTAGTAGAGTAGGAACAGACTCAAAGATACAGAGAACAAATGGCTGTCAGAGGGAAGAGGGGTTGGGGTGTTGGATGAAAAAGGTGAAAGGATTTTTTAAAAACCCAAAACCACAGAAAACAGTATGGTGGTTATCAGAGGGAAAGCGGGGTGGGAGGATAAGAAGGCAAGGGGGGGGATAAAGGGTAGTAGAAAGAGACTTGACTTTGGGTGGTGCGCACACAATGCAGTATGAAGACGATGTGTTATAGAATTGTACACTTGAAACCTGTATGGTTTCATTAACCAATGTTACCCCAATAAATTTAATTTTAAAACAATTAATTTAATTTTTAAAAATGCTATGGCAGGTAAGTCTACGAGGCCCAAGGCTCCATCCTATGCATCCCTTCTGCAGGATGCAAAGGGTCTGGAAGTGAAGAATTCCAGGTGAACACTGGCTGCACCAATGTCAGAAACGAAGAACAGGCAGCTGTGCTGCGCAGCCCAGAAGGAAAGTGTAACGCCCTCTGTTCCAACTGAGGAACCTCTGTTCCTGCTCCTAATTCTAACTCTCTGCAATGGACTGTGAAAATAAAAGTTGGAGCCAGAACTAATAGGATGTGAAAACCAGGAATATTTAGAACTGGTGGCTTTAACTTTAAATTTAGGATGCAAGCTAACATGAAAACAAGACAGGAAACATATAAATCACAATTTTCACTCTAGTCTTCTTATAGTATTTTTAAAGAAAATAAGCAAGATGGAAACCATAACAAATGTCAAACCTACAATTCTTGTAGCAAGGTTGCCTGAAGGGTTTTCCTTTCGAAAAGGCAATTGCCACTATGAGGTACTGAAAACTGGAGATAAAAAACACTGTGGTATTTTCATAATTTTGTATATTATGTGGATCATCTTCGGTTGCATTGTACAAATGTGAGGAATTCCCATATAGGCTTCCTGTTGTATTACAAGCACTAAAACACACAAAAAATATTTAAATTACTAAATGCAATACCAATTTCCCAAAAGAAAACAATTTTACCTTACCTGCTTTAAGTCACTATAGCAAAATAGAAATAAGGCACATAGCAAACGCTCCAACAATATTAAGCTAAGAGATATAGACCAGGTAGAAAACTGAGGGTTTTTCACTTTAGCCACATTCCAATCAATGAAAAAATTAGAAGAGGCTTCATTATTAAAAAGGCCCTCTAGCTTTTTAAATTTTGTGAGTAATTTTAGCATAGTAAGGATAAATAGATCTTGGGTTTGACCTTGGCTCTACCACTTTTTAGCTGTAACTGAGGAAATAGTATTTAATTCCTGAGCCCATATCCTGACCTATAAGTGTGGATACCACCTGCTCATTCACAGCGTCACTGTGGGGAATGAGTAAGGTAACATATGTCAATGTGCAGCAACGCACTTGGCACTGACATGGTCTTCAGTATTCTCCAGCTATGGCTCTCTCATCTCTACCTCCAGGGGGCAAAACTGTCAAACATACATAGGTCCAAGTATGGGAAGTCCCCAGTATCCATTACTAGAATAGCTATAACAAGAACAGTAAAGTGGTAACAAAATGTTAATCTGCTACAAATCTGGAAAGATTCTTAAGAACAATCCCACCTATTTCTTTTCATACACAGTGTTTATATTTACATATGAGCAAACAGTAATATTAAGTTTCTAAAATTTTAAAAACTTTTAAAAGATGAGCAATCTCCCTCAATCAACGAAACTAATGTCTGCACCTGAAAACTTAAATCTACAAAATTACCTTAGTGATTTGCTTATATGTTTAATTAATTAATGTTATATGATTTGTGAACTGTAGACTCTACCTTTAAAAATACTTCTAAAAAACGGATTTAGGTTTTAAAATTCATTTCCTAAACTGGGGTTAAGAAAGTTAGACAAACCCACATTCTGGGTTTAGAAGAGACCCTAATGATTAATTTCAATGTTCTCATTTGCAGATAAGGAAAGCAAGGCTCAGCAGCAAATTAAGAAACTGGTCCAATGGCCCCATCTTGTCAGTGATTACTGAAATCTTGCCAGACTGTCTTCCTACAGATATAAGAAGTTATCGTGATATAAACTCAAATACAGGCCAAATTAACTAAGTGTGCACTCGTGCTGCATGCAAAACTTTTGTATAAATTTTTATTTTTTACATACATGTATATTACACATACTTTACACAAATTTTTAAATGGATTTACCAACTTACTCTGAATGTGGATGCCATACTTCATACCAAGGTTGCTGCTTGACCCAAAAAAACCCCAAAGATTGAAATGCAATGCAGATGATGATCTGAGACAAAACGGAGAAGAGCAGAGCTCCCGATATAAGGCCTGACGGTGGTCTTTGTGCCACAAGCTCCTTCCAGGCAGGATTTAAACTCACTATGTTGAGAATAAAAAGATGAAAGGTTTGTAGCTAAATTAATCTGTCACTATAAAATACATAAGCAGATTCATTTAGGAACTTTAAAAACTTGTTTTTGTCTAACGAATGTTTCATATGAAAAATGTCCAAAAACCAAGCCAGATAAATAATCTGTAAATGGAAACAACTTAAGCTTTTCCAAAAATGACCCAGGAGTACTTTTTAAATTAGTCTAATGAAATTCTGAGGAAACATTAATACAAGTAAAAAGAATATTAAATATAATCATATAGATTAAGATTATCACCACCCTGCATGTTTAACTAAGAACTTATTTTTTAATTTTTAATTGCAAAACTACAGTTAAATTAATACATATTTCTTCTCCTTAGTAAGACATTACACCAAAGGTTGGAAGCAATATAAACATAACAGTAACATTAAAAAAGGCTTTGATTACTTATTAAACTGGTATCCATTGAGTGTCTCCACTGTCAAGTTTCCATTTGTTTCTTTGTACATAAATAATCGGCATATTGACACTATGTAAAAATCTCTTTCCTCATCAAACTTTTACTCACTAGTTTTAGCATCCATTCAAGACTGTCTAAGTAAGTCATTCTCAACGAAGATACTTTTGCCCCCAGGGAACATCTGACAATGTCTGAAGATACTTTTGGTTGTTGCAACTGGGAGACTGTGTTACTGGCATCTAGGTGGGTAGAGGTCAGAGATGCTGGTGGCATCCTACAATGCACAGAATAATCCCTCACAATAAAAAAATTTACCTGGCCTAAGCCCTGGCTGGTGTAGCTCAGTGGATTGAGCGCGGGCTGCGAACCAAGGGGTCGCCGGTTTGATTCCCAGTCAGGGCACATGCCTGGGTTGCGGGCCAGGTCCCCAGTGGGGGACATGTGAGAGGCGACCACACATTTATGTTTCTCTCCCTCTCTTTCTCCCTCCCTTCCTTTTCTCTAAAAATAAATAAATAAAATTTTTATAAAAGAAAACAAAACACACACATATTTTCCTTTAAAAAAAAAATTACCTGGCCTAAAATGTCAGGCAGGACATTTTAGACCAGGCAGGACCAGGCAGGATCTTTCCATGGTTTAAGTCCCTCATTCCTTCTGTCATTCCATTTATTAGTTAGCATTTTCCTGTAAGGAAGAACTTTCCCTTCTCTCCCATTTATTCACTCATTTATTCCTTTGTAAATTTTTATTTGATTAAATGGGTCAGTTCCCATTACCATCATTATTTATTTTAATGTGAACATCACCAATACTAGAAAAAAAAATCTTCTATCCCCTTATAAGATGTATGTAGAAGGAATGCTTGTGATATTCCCACCAAAAATTCATAGCCCAAGTCTAATGAGACTACATCAGAGAGTGCCATATAACTGTCAAGAGGCCCTCCAAAAAAGGCTAATGCAACATTCTGGATTAAAGAAGACTAAACAGACATGATAATTACATGAAGTCTGTGAACCTTGATTAGATCCTGGGCTAGGGAACTGGGGGGAAAGGTATAAAGGACATTATTGGGACATATGACAAAACATGAATATCAGCTATAGATAAGATTGTATCAACGTTAAATTTCCTGATATTTATAATTGTGTTTAATTATATAATAGAATGGCTTTGCTTTTAGGCAACATACTAAAATATTCAGAGGAAAAGGGGCAAGATAACAAACTTATTCTTAAATATTTCAGAGAAGAGTGAAGAGAAAAAAATAAAAGAAATGGGGCAAAATATAAGCTATCGGTAATAAAGGGAATATTCACAAGAAATCCAGAGAGGTATGCACAGTATTATAATTACTGATAAAAATTTACCAAAGTTCAATAAGTCACATTAGAATTTCATATGCTTTGAAATCAATAACAAAACTAAACACTCACTTGTAAATACCACCACCAAAATGATTGCCAGATCAATGAACAGAAACTGGAAATCTCCTAGGTTACTTAATACCTACAGAAGTAATTTTTAAAAACATAATTAGTTTTCAGGAACTATTTTCATACCATTTTTTTCTGGTTTTAGTTTTTCCACCCCTGCTAATTATTACTACTAAATGGTACTTGGACCTGCTGAAAGAGTTAAATATATTTGCCATTCAAATCAGTGAAATATAATATATTTGCAAACATTTAATTTTATATATTAGTATAAAAGGCATCTCCTTATAATTAATTCAATAAAAATCTCTCAAAAGTTTTCTGGCAAGAGGAAAACACAAACTTTTATTCATGATATTCAATATCCTTGAATATTAGTATCTTGAAGTCTCCTTAATATCTAACAACATCCCTCCTGATACTATCTACAAATTATAAAAAAGTATAGTTTCACAAAGATGCCTTGGAATGTCACCAATGTTTGTTTAGACTCGCAGGGGTGTCCAACCTTTTGGCATCTCTGCACCACAGTGGAAAAAGAAGAGTTGTCTTGGGCCATACATTAAATACACAAACACTAAAAAAAACTCATGAGCAAAAAAAAAGTTTTAAGTACATTTACGTTTTTGTGTTGGGCCACATTCATAGCCGTCCTGCGCTGTATGCTGCGGGCTGGACACGGGATAAGTCTAAAGTAAGATCACTTCAAGTATAAAATCAGATGGAGTACCTAGGGACACCACTGTCCAAGCTTTTTCTCCAAACTCATAATGTCCTACAACTATGGCCGAAACATCTTTTCTCATTCTGGACTTTTCCTGTAAATCTATCGCAAAGTTAACTGTACTTCTAAAATATGTCACAGCTTGACACTTGGAAGAATTCTAAGAGAGATGTCTAATCTGTGCTGAGGGCAAAAAACAAACAAACAAACAAACAATCATCTTTTATTCACAAGATTCAGCCACAGTTGTTGGCCTCAAGGAAAATCTTATTCCATATTAATGAGATTTTTCAACTTGCTACACAAAACACAGTAAACTACAGAAATATTCATAGCTACTTAAGTAAGTTCCATAATTAATGGATACATTCAAAATCAAACATATAGGCTCAAATCTTAATTTAAATGTTTTTAACACTAAGTGCCCTCTCTGTAAGTGATATCAGTACTCACGGAATACAGTAGAGTAACACTGAAGTACTGTATAATGCTGTACAATGCCATAAATTTAAACACACAGAAGGAAGTCATTAAAGCAGCACGGCCTTCCCTGTGAAAACAAATGTTGGCATGTGAATAAAGGCATCTGAAACTTCTCCCCCAAACCACAATCGTATCTTGACAGATGAACAACTACATTCAACGGCTACAATAAAGCACATTACTACCCAAAGAACTAAGCCAAAACAGAACTGCAAGAGATGAGGAGTAAAAGTCAATCTATTGCTAATAAGTAATATAAAATATACCAAACAAATTCACATTAGTTTCTATGATAAATTTATTTTTTTATTAAAGCAAGCTACAGAGGTTACGGGAAAATGTTCAATTTGTACTACCTGATAAGGTTTGGCACACAGGAAATACTAGGAGTTTTGGAGGTAAAGGGAGATGCCACTGAAGCCTCGAGCTCTGACAAGGAAATGCCTCCATGTGCCCTCTTCAGAGCCTAAAAGTTTGAGAAAGGAGACTGGCTGAGTTTTGTGAATGTACCTTAGCTGAGTAAAAAAGGAACTATAAATCACAAAATTATACTTACACCACAATCATTTGCACCATCACCACACATCCCAACAAAGTAACTAGGAAACAAAAATTATGTTAAGATTTTGATTAATTTCTTAAAATACACACTATTTAATTAAAGATTTCTCCAATAGTGAAACAAATAAATCTTTTCATTACAATGACCACAAGTGTGTTGCTTTGCAAACAGCACCAGCCTGCATGTCAAAGGACCTGGGTATTGCCCTATGTCTGTCACAAGATGGACAAATCAGTTTCTCATTTTGACATCTCAATTTCCTTTTGGTTCACAGGCCAGCACTCAATCCACTGAGCCACATGAGCCAGGGCCCCTTAGTTTCCTAATCTTTAGAGCAAAGTACTTGGGCTTGCACAGACTTTAGGAACTTACTTTAGGGCTATCAGTAAAGAGTTCTCCCTTAAAAACTTGAAACATAATAATTTACTAAAACTATAAAATCACTTCTGTCAAACTGAAATGAATGAACTCTACCTCACAGATTACCCGGAAAAGAAATTGTTGCTATTGTACTTTAGCTGCAAGATCCTACATGAGCACATAAGCCTCTTTTAAATAGACACAGTTATCTATCACCTATCTAATGGGGGACAATATTATACATGGGAAATATTAGTTATCAATACCTTTGGGGGGGTTGAAAATGAAACAATTCAATTTTAAGAAAACACAAGCACACCAATACTTACTCTACATTTTGCAGTGCTTCTACCAGTTGTGTCTTCTGATCAGGTGCCATACGAGCAAACACAGTGCCATGCAACATCAACTGGAAAAAACATGAATTTCTTTAAAATACTGTTAACAATGTATTCATGTGAACGCATATACAAACCCAAATCACTAACCTTAGGAACAAGGTCTTGAAAATGCTCCAGTATCACTGAAAATGATTTTCCATTCATGGCAAAATGATAACGAGTCACCTGAAGATCCTCTAAGCTATTATGGGCCAATTTAATTGGAATAGCCTGTGTATATGACATTCAGAACAATATTTAGGCAGTCAAACCAAGTAAAAACTACCTTATCTTAAAAATAGTTGATCCAAAACTAAATTCTTTCATTTGATATTTTATGTAAGACACTGAAAGTTTAATATTTATTGAAAGTAAAGGGAAACACAATTTTAAGGGGATTTATGTTTATCAACAAAAAATTTAAGGAAGGCTAAATATCTGCTTCAATTTGAAATGACCCATGAACTGAACATTATTGCCCACCTGCATCATTTATCAGTACTTTCAAAATAGAATAAATCTTTGGGATTCACATACTTAAAATTGTGCTTCTCAACTTTGTCTAACTATCAAAATTTAAACATTGAGATTCCTGATTCTAATGATTCAGAAACCCAGGCTTCTGTTTTTGTTTACTTTCTGTTTTATTGTATTTTAATGTACATTTTATTTCTTTAGATTAAATTAAAACAAGCAAGCTACAAAAGAGAAAATTCATCTTGACATTACCTCCGAGTCAATTGCTAATGAATTACTGCACTGTGTTAGGGAGTCTGCATAATGCCAATTGATCTTGGCCACTTTTCCATCCTTTGGAGGTAACGCTTCAGCAATAATAACTTTATCCTGAGGTAGTATCATTCCACAGTCTCTGGCCACAGAGACAGCAGTCAACATGTTGTCACCTAGTTTTCAAAATGTTGAAAACACATTAAAACTGAAATAGGAACATAAATGTATTAACCGACAAGTACTTATTCAGAATCTACTGGAGTCCCCCACACATAGGCTAAGCAAAATGCAGATAATGTATGGTCTTTACTCTTGGAGCTTAAAAATAAAATCAGAACATACTTATCAAAGAAAGCCTCAAATAACTCATGCATATATGTACTAAATAGTCAGAAAATTCTAACCCACAATTGTTAAAACCAAATACATTCTCGATCTTTTTGAGTCATTCAGTAGTAGTGTCCATTCAATACCTGGCACAGTGCTACATACAGAGCAGGTGCTCAATAAATATTTGTTGAAATAACCTAGAAGTGACTGGTGATCTGCACAAGAATACTAGAGTAGTATCATAGAAAAAGAAAAAATAATGAATTACAAAGGGAAAACTACACAAAACTAAAAGATAAGCAAGACAATGAGAATATAATCTTTACAAAATGTAAAGAGAAGCAAGACAGGTAACTTCTTAGTCATGAGAAAGAAAGAAGAGCAGCACTGTAAGGACAAGATCAAGAGAAGAAAATGTCAGCTTATAGGAGAAGCTGGCAACGGCCTTGGGAGCCCACTGCTATCAGAACCAAGAGGCAACATAATTTCCTCCCCAAACTTCCACACTCTTTTTCCAAGGGTGCCTCCCTGTGACCAGGTAGACCCCTTGGGACAACAAAGCCATAGTCAGTCATGGCAGAGAAAGGGGAAAGAGGCAGAGATGGAAAGTGCTTTGAAGGTGTCATAAAAACCAAGAATTGCTGGGATGCTAATAAATTTAGTTCTTGAGCTATATAGTAATAAGTATGCTATTGGTTGAATCTCACAGTCTAAAACATGAAAATGTGTTCAGGCCTTTACCACATAAGTCTTGCTAAACACATAAATGCTATAAGTGAATATCTTTTAAGTGAACATCTTTTTTTTTTTTAAGGTTTTGTTTATTTTTAGAGAGAGGGAAAGGGAAAGAAAGGGAGAGAAATATCAGTGTGTGGTTGCTTCTGACGCACCCCTCACTGGGGACCTGGCCCACAACCCAGGCATGTGCCCTGACTGGGAATCAAACCGGCGAGCCTCTGGTTCACAGGCCCGCACTCAATCCACTGAGCTACACCAGCCAGGGCCATAAGTGAGTATCTTAATTCTGATTATTTACTAAGAAAAAAAAAATACTCAGAGTTGCCACAATTTCACAGAGCTAAGGAATGGCAACTGTCTAACATTATCAATACTACTATAACACCAGGAGGATCAGTCAGATATAGTAGTTATACTCTATAAATAGAATTTGTTAGACCTCAAAAGGGTATTGCAAAGTTACCTTATACCTTGAAAAATATTCAGAGCTGAAACAGGGCAATGTAGAATGGAGCCACTATATAATAGGCTTTTATAACGAACTGATCATTCCTCAGTATCATATATCTTGAACTCTAAGAGTCACACTCAATTTTTTCTGTGTCCTTTTATAAAGTCTAACCTGTGACCATGACAGTGCGAATGTTGGCTTTATGCAAATCTTCAAGTACTGCAGGGGTTTCTTGCTTTAATTTGTTCTGCATTATAATTAATCCCATAAAATCCATGTTGTTTTCAATGGCATCTCTACAGAAAAAGAAATTTTAACACATAATGGTTTAGTCAAGAGAATAGGTTATTTTCTCTTTATATTGATAAAGCAACTTAAAATATCCATAAATTATAAACTAAGACATTTCATAGACAGAAATAAACCACATATGTGTTTGAGTTCAGAATCTCAAAAATTTTCAACTTGGAAAAACAATTCCCAAGAAATACATTTTGAAATTAAATTTCACCCGTTTAAATGCAGGAACATAAGAATCATTTAGAAAGGTATAGTGGCTTTTCATATCCCCAGGTGGGACCTGGGAACCAATCCCCACACAGATATCAAGGGAGAACTGTATACCTTCATAAGAGACTAAACACTTGTAGTATTAAGGAATGTTCACCTTGTGTCCTACAAACCAAATAAGCAAGCATAAATAAATCTATTTTTTACTGTCCCCAAACAACATACCCTAACTTAAATGAAAGTAAAAAAGAAAACTGTCCCATAAGCACATTTGATACAATCATACTACATTCATTTTCAAGTTTTTGATGAATTTTATAAAATTCTTGATCAACTTGTTGATCCTTGAAGTGTGATCTAAGAAGCATTAGCAATCCAACAAGATCTACTTGGAACCCAGAGATAAGTCTTTTAGAATATTTATTCGTGTTCAATAGTTATCAAGATGATATTCCTTCAAATAGCTGACTATATAATGCATCAAGTATACGGTAGTCACTGGGATGTCAAAGATGAAAAAGCATATCTCTACTCTCAATATGCTTTTGTGAGGAAACAGACGAGCAAGCAAGGGATGTGTGCAAAAATAATACATGCTTCAGCACTATAATGGAGATGAAGTCTATTCAGTGATGGTTGTGTTAAGAAATCTATAGCTACCAAAATTAAATCACAGAGATTTTTTTTTCCAATGGAGAAATGGGGCTTGAGGTTAGGGATCAAAATTTCAGACCTGCAATAACCAAGTGGTTTTTCTACACAAAACTTAACCAAAGTCCTTTACATAGCTATACACCTAAACATCTTTGAAATGTATTTTATAACAATGGGTGCTAAAGGTGTTAAAAAATAGAAAACTTAACACAAATAATATTGCCGGTGGCAACAGGAAAAAGCAAGCCTTGAAACCTAAAACTGCAATTCAAAGCACAAAGCTCCACAAACGTGAAACTACTCAGTCAAAAGCACTGCAGCCGTTTTCCTATGAAGTACTAGCAGTTTCTGGCTGCAGCTGGTTTCCTAACTTTCCTATGACACAGGTCATGCAAATTTTGCCCTCTCTTGAATGAATAGTACAATATTTAATTCGAGATACAAAGGTTCAACCTATTCTCAGAAGACAGAACGAAAACGCAGAGAAGGTCTCAGGTTGAAGGATGAGGATGAAGGGCAGCAGAGAGAGAAAAGTTGATAGGGAAGGACAGGGTATTCTGGGCAGAAGAAATAGCCTATCCGAGGGCATTCGTGTGTGGTTGTCAAAGCATGACAGTTCCGCCACAATTGGTGAAGTTGCATCTTGAAATCCTAGATGAAAAAGGATGTCTGACTATAACATGCTCAAGCACTACAGTCAACTCAGTCCTTAGAAGGGAAATGGCAAAAGGTGAAGCTGTAGAGAGAGAAAAAAAACCCTAATATGCCCTTCACAGGAATCAGGATATAATATTTTACATTTTGGCTCCGAACATGCATATGTATCAGATCACTTAGTTATTGCTTGTTTTTGGACACATTCAAGATTAGACCACATCCCTCAAATATTGTTTTAGTTAGAATTCCTACTGTAGTTTTCCTTTCGGTGAATCTGGCCACCCATTCTACTCCTGCAGTTCTCACCCAGAAAAATAGGACTGTAATACAAACACTTTTTACTTAACTTGTCTGGAATAATTTAACAGAAGTTCTGACGGTCCATAATTTAATCACTGCCCTATTGGTGACTATTATGTTATCTGTACTATTTAAACATGAGCTTACACACATGAGAAGTATTCTTCAGGGTGGAGTCCTAAAACTGCACTAGCCAGGTCAAATGATAAGCAAATTTAAATGTTCTTTAAGATTTATAACACTGTAGTAGCAACATGTCATTTGTTACAATTTTCTCAGACCTTTGCTAACACTTGCTACTATCAATCTTGCCAATTTCGCCAACTTTAGGATAAATGTGATGTCACATTTGGTTTTATTTTGTAGTTCCCTAAGAATTAAAAGTGTCCTACCTATCATTTTCACTATCATGTGTTCACTGCTCATTTTTATGTTTTTTTTTCTGATATTTACCTGTTTGTATAATTTTCCTATTCAAAAAATGACATGTTTTGTTTTCTTTCCTGCGCATATCCCTGGATTGCAAACTCCTCCAGTCAGTGACAGGGAGCCATTTATAAGATTCCAGATAGGAGACTGTTAAAAAGCTTTCGCTGGAGGAGCCTTCAATATAGATTACAGAAAGGAAAGACTACAAAAAAGAGCTGAGTCCCTGAATTATAGATAATGGTAGTGGGATGGAGGAAGAAAAGGCTATTTCACAAGCCAAATAAGCATGTACATCATAAAAGAGTCCTAAATAAAAATGTTATCCTCAAAGGGTAGGTCTAGCCCTGGCTGGCGTAGCTCAGTGGAATGAGCACTGGCCTATGAACCAAACAAAGGGTTGAAGGTTTGATTCCCAGTCAGAGCACATGCCTGGGCTGTGGGCCAGGACCCCAGCAGGGGATATGTGAGAGGCAACCACACACTGATGTTTATCTCCCTTTCTCCTTCCCTTCCCCTCCCTCTAAAAAAAAAATAATAATAATAAATAAAAATAAAATAAAAGGTAGGTGTGTATCAGTTACAGCGAAAGTTAACAATTCTTGAGTGTAAAACCTGCATCTATACACGGAAGTAAATCTGATGCTGATGATACCGTTTGATGTCTGGGCAGAAGATTCTGCGCACTGTGACTCATGAAACTCTGACTAATTAAGTACTTGGTGCCAACTACTGGGCAAAAGCAAGCTGATCATTTGGGAAAACAGACCTCTGTAGAAGTGGATTTACTAAAACATAAAATTATGTTTCTAAGAAAACATGTCCAGCACATAGTGGGGAGGGACTCAATAAGTATTGAACACATAAATTGAAAATACTTCCCAAGAACTGTACTTTTATCTCAACTAAAAAAACACTGCATTATGTATATTTATTAAATATTTATTGAATGTATGCAAACACTCAACTACATACAAATTATTATAAGTGACTTACATGAACATAAATGACATTATTGGAAAAAATGTAGAAAATTGTTCATCAACCTTACCTGCTAATATTCTGTACTTTATGCCATGTCAGTTTTGACTCCAATTTTTTGTGTGCGAGAGCAATTACACGGAAGCCCTGTTTAGTGTAATCCTCTAAAACTTTTTCAAAATCAACAGGAACTTGAAAAGGAAAAAATAAGTATCACTGTTAGAATTGCTAATACAAACTTATACAAATATCAGAATTTTATTCAAAGCCTAGTTGGCTCCTTACCTGTTTCAGGTTTACAAAGACTGGCAATGACCTCAGGTGCTCCTTTCATGTAGGCATCCATTTTCTTATCCCCCAGGACCCTTGAAACCACACTCATACGTTGCAAAGCAGAAGAAAAGGGGAACTGGCGAACAATTCCTATCTCATAAATAGCCTGCATGATTTCGAAAGATACACAAAGCATGTATTATTGTCTTTTTATAAAGATTTTGTTTTTTAGAGAAAGGGGAAAGGAGGGAAAAAGAGAGGGAGAGAAACACTGATGTGTGAGAGAAACATCAATTGGTTGGTTGTCTCTTGCATGCCCCCAACCAGGGACCTGGCCCACAACCCAGGCATGTGCCCGAACAGGGAATTGAACTAGCAACCTTTCACTTCATGGGACAACACTCAACCAACCGAGCCATGCCAGTCAGGGTGCATTTATTATTCTTTAAGAATTAAAACAAATATACTTAGGTAACAAGTAAACATTCCTCACTTACTGGAAGTTCAAACAGCTCCTAAAAACAAAACAAAAAGAACAAGGAAAATAGTACAGATTAAGTCCATTAACAAGCTCAAGATAAAAAAATTATGCATCCACAAAACACTGTCTGAAAAACAGCAAGGAACTTTGATTATTTCAAAGTCAGGTTTCAAGGCTGCTTCTCATTTTAAAAAAATTCTTGAATATTTTCAAATATTCTGTTATCCTAAAATATTAACACATTAAGTCCTAAAATAAACTAAGGAAAATATATTTAAATACTCAACCAAAAATAAAGCATCTCACATATTTTTTTCATTAAATTCTAGGAAACAAGTGCAACTTAAAAGGATTAATCACCATGTCACCATGTATCTAAATCACAAGACACTGAGCTGCTGAGGAAATACGAAGGTAAAGTAATGGTACTAAGATATAAATCTCACTATTTTACAAAGAATACCTGGAACAGCCCAAGTGTAGTTTCTAATAAACACAGTTAAAATATTCATATCTGCAGAGAGTTAAAGGACACGTGATTTCATTTTCCACTTATATTTCAAATTTAGGATTAAATATGGGCATCAACAATATAATCTAGCGTAAAATGATTTCGTACCATCTCCTGGTTTCCCACAGGTGTTGATTCAGGAAGCAGTTGCTTTGGAGGACGAACCACAGTTGGCATAATTCTATTATGAAGTGCTGTTTCCTCTTCAGTTGCTTCTTCCAGAATCTGAAAGGGTAATATTCAAATACTGTTTTATAAAACTAAATTTACTCATTCTATTTTTAAACGATACACTATAGCTATTTTCAGTGAAGTTAAAAAAATTTTAGTGTCCAAGGAATAAATGAGCACTACTAAATTATTAACATAAATAAAACAAAATAAAAACAAATGTAGGGGCTTCCAATCAAGATGGTGATGTAGGCAGATGTGGCTCACCACTTTGCACAACAAAATTACAATTAAATACAGAACCACATCAAAATTACAATTAAAGACAGATCAACCATTACTCAGGAATGTCAGAAATTGAGTTGAATGGAAGTCTGACAACTATGGAATTGAAGAAACCACATCCATGCAGACTAGTAGGAGGAGCGGAGACAAGGAATGGGCTAGCCCCATACCCACATGGATAAAAATTCAGGAGGGATACCTTGGGAGTGAGGAGTCCCAGACCCACACCAAGCCCCCAAGGCCAGGATTCTAGTGCCAGGAAGCTAAGTCCCTACAACTTCTGACTGCAAAAACCAGCGAGAATTGAGCCGGTGGAGGAGGCTGCTGGAGCCCTAAGTAGCTCCTCTTGGGGAACCCACAAGCTACTTGTGCTTGGGGAACGTACTCAGCCTCTCTTCCTCTGAGCCCCAGCACTGGGGTGGCAGCTTGAAGGGTACCAGTGGTATATAAGGAGAGGCTGAAGTGTCTGGCATCAGAGCAAGCAGAGGCCATTGTCCCTCAGCTAAACCCTCCCCTCCCAGAGCCCATAGGCTGGTGCCCTATCTGAGACTCCATCAACATGGCTAACACTTTGTGACCCACCTTGGAGGTCCAGTGGCTCTATCCCACCCAACTTATATGCCCACCCAAGCTTCTTTTCCATAAGAATGGCTGGTTTTGGCTCCTAAATCCTATCAAACAAGCAACTGTTGGCTTCAGTGAGTCCTATAGGCAGCCAGATTAGAGTCACAGCTTGGCTTTACCTGGGAATCTCCAAGCCCAGCAAAAGTAACAGGTATCTCAGACTGCTTTACAGCTAAGGCAGGGCAGCCCTGGGCAAAACACAGGTGGGGGCTAACCTTGGCCCACACTACGAGGGAAACCCCAGAGCCTGTACACCCAGTGGACAGCTACAGACCACACTGGAGCACCACACCCTGCCCATGCACAGCTGATCCTCCAAGGAGGGCAGAAATTGGTGGTCAGTGGACACAGCTAGTCCTTGCAGCTGATTGGCCTGGGTAAATCCCTATTGATCTGCCAACAGCAACCAAGGCTCAACTACAAGAAGAGGTTATACTCAGTCCACACAAAGGCAGCACCTCGAGTACCCAGCTTGGGTGACAAGGGTGGCTGTGCCACTGGACCCTACAGGACACCTACTACATTAGGCCACACTATCAAGGCACGGGGTCAAAGCAGCTCTACCTAATACATAGAAACAAACAAGGAGGCTGCCAAAATGAGGAGACAAAGAAACATGGCCCATTTGAAACAACAGATCAAAACTCCAGAAAAAAGCTAATAAACAAAGTGGAGATAAGTAATCGATCAGGTGCATAGTTCCAACCACTGGTTATAAGGATGCTCAAAGAACTTAGTGAGGAGCTCAACAGCATAAAAAAGACCCAGTCAGAAACAAAGGATACACTAACTGAAATTAAGAACAATTTACAGGAAAACAACAGCAGAGTGGATGAAGCTAAGAAATCAATGATTTTGAACATAAGGAAGCAAAAGACAACCATGCAGAAAAATAAGAAGAAAAAAGAATCCCAGAAAATGAGGACAGTATAAACAGCCTCTGGGACAACTTTAAGAGGTCCAACATTACCTCCTAGAGGTGCCAGAAATAGAAGAGGAAGACCAAGAGACTGGAAATCTACCTAAAAAAATACTGAAAGAAAACTTCCCTAACTGGTGAAGAAAATAAGACATGCAAGTGCAGAAAGTACAGAGTCCCAAACAAGATGGATGCAAAGAGGCCCACTCCAAGACACATCAAAATTAAAATGACCAAAGTTAAAGATAAAGCAAGAATCTTAAAAGCAGCAAGAGAAAAAAAGTTAGTTACCAGAAGGTTGTCAGATGGAAGTGGGGAGGAGGAGAATGGGTGAAGAGGTGAGGGAATTAAGAAGTACAAATAGGTAGTTACAGAGGAGCCATGGGGATGTAAAGCACAGTACAGGAAATGGAGCAGCCAGAGACTTGTATGCATGATCCATGGACATGAACAGTGTAGGGGAATTGCCTCAGGGAATGGGTGGTGCTGGGTGGAGGGGGGCAAAGAAGGAACAATTGACACAACCATAATAACATAATCAATAAAATTTAAAATTAAAAGAAAAAAAACAACCAAAGCTAGTTAAAGTCCTAGTATCTCATGGGAGAGAAGAGGAAGAAGTTACAAGTGGAATAAAGAAATAGGGAAAAATTTCTCTAATTTTGCTCCTATAACCTGTCGGGTTTAGAGACTAATTCTATTTTTTTTTAAATGTTCTTATGGTTGCTAAATTTTCAGTCTATCATCCAGGAATTCCTTTCTGCTAACATGAAAGTGTTCAAACACATTATGGTTCAAACATATCAGATATGGTTGACAGAACCAGTGGGTCAAGAACATATTGAGATCCAAAGATACGAATTTATTGTTTCAGTTTGCACTCTTCTAGTTAGGTAGGATACCACTACCCTAACCCCTTAAAATTTACTATAAAAACTTTCTTGTTAAAAAATTCAAGCATGAACTTGTATTGAAAATATACACGGAAAACAAACTAATTTGACTCCACAAATGGAGGAATCAATCAATAGGAAAATGATGGGGAAGGGAACTATACCCAATTAGCCAACGTTGTACATCTAAGACACACTTTAATATCTCTGAAATCGGTACACATCTTACAGGGCTTCTATCACACCAAAGAGCAGTAGTGACCAGTTATATGAAGATATTTCATTGATCCTTTCTGGTAAGACCAAGCATGAAAGCATTAAGTCAACAAAACATGCTATTACACAAACTTACTTATTTAACCCATTTTTTAAAGTTCTATAAACAAAACACTAAAATCTACTGAAAATCTATTCATTGTAGATAAGCTTGAGAGAACATCAAAAATGAATCAGTCCTATTTTGCTTTATACTCTACAAACGAAGTAGGCGTAGTAGGTGTCCTTTAGAAAATTAAATTTGAGAAGTGTTTACTGTGAGTTTCCAGAAGATGGCAGAGCACCTATCCACTCATTCATCTCCTTCCCCTTCAAAATCTCAACAACACACACACACAACGCAGAGAAAATAAACCTGTAAAGGCAAATAAAAAGACAAGTAAAGAGAGGATATTTCTAACATGGATACAAAGTCAAAATGGAACCTTACTGATGTCTAAGGGAGGAACGAGAGCCCAGAATAAACATAAGAGGACATACAGGAGAGGAGGGGGGAACATTTCCTATCAGCCAGAATAGTCGAGCTAAGCCAAAGACAAAAAAAAAACAAAATAAGGGAGTCATTCTCTAGAGATATTCTGGAGTAAAGCCCTACTTGTGGAAGCACTGCTGGGAGTATGTGGGGAATTCAACCTGAAGACTAATTCTGCCCCTGTGAAACTGAAGGATGGCTGCCCTCAACACACCCTCGACACACAAGGTCCTCCTAGTCAGCCTTCTTCTTCAGGGGAGATGCTTTTCAAGAAAATGCTTTTACATACATAAGAACAAGGATAAAAACTTACTGCATCTACCTAGAGTTATCAAATCAGACCTTCATTCTCAAATATGAAAGTGTTATCAAGATGTATAATGAAAACCAAAAGCATATAAAAACACTAAGGGTATGGAAGAAAACAAATACACAAACAAAAACCCAATACTGGCCCAGAGAAAATAAATCATTCACATGCCAGAAGGGAACTTTAAAAACAAAACTACTACTGCATCTATAATGGAACCGAATGCACCCTGACTGGTGTGGCTCTGTGGATTGAGCACCAGCCTGCGAACCAAAGGGATGCTGGTTGAATTCTCAGTCAGGGTACAGGGCTGAGTTGCAGGCCAGGTCCCTAAGAAGCAACCACACAGTGATGTTTCTCCCCTCTCTTTCTCCCTTCCTTCCCCTCTCTCTAAAAAGAAATAAAGTCTCCCCCCCACACAAAAAAGCAGGAAAAAAAAAAAAAAGAACTGAATGCTGTGAAATGGTTAACCACCAAAGAACATAATTAAACACCAAGAAATTAAAATTATCAATAGCAAAACATGTAGAAGGAAAACCAAACACAAACCTCTGTGTGTAAGGATACAGGAAGTATAAGATGAGGACAAAGAACACTAAAGACACATCTCTACTCTATCTTTTTTACCTGACCAATGAACTGTAGCGCCAAAGATCATCTCACTGACTCAGGCTTACTGCCCCAAGTTGCTGATAGCTGATTATCTATTATACACATAAAGCAGGGGTCTGAGCAGGTCATCTGCTATTAAAGGTGTTTAAGTGAGTCAATTTAACTAAAACAAACACTTCTTTTATATAATTATAATGATCTCTCCAGTGATACCCCTTTAAAAATTACATAGTTCCTTTCATGGTCCAAGGCAGACTGTCATCAAAATGACCAGCAGAAATAATACTTCCGTAAGGTAATTTTTACTCTTTCTAAAGTTACTTGTGCTTTAAAATATTAAACTTACCCATCCGATGGCTTCGAACATTTTCAAATCAAGTGGATCACCAGAAAGCACTCCTTCAATTTTTGTGAGTGAATGGCAAGTAGCCATACACGCAACGAACTGAGACTTTACCAACATCTCATTGCAAACGTTTTCTTCTGGCAAAAGAAAACTAAAAAGAAAATGTACTGAATTAGATTCATGAATTCCAAGACTCAAGACAATATTCTAATAATATTTAAACAACATTCAGGTTTTATAATTTTAAAAAATGGAAATAAAATATTTGCACTTCAGCACATTGTAACTAAACTTTTAGAGATTCAAAAACAGTTTCTTCCATGAAAATTATACATGACTAACATACAGCACTGTCCTAGATTCTGAATAACTAGGCCAGATAAAACACTGTAGAAAATTCTAGCTACTAAACAATAATTAAAACTCCTGCCTATGGACATATAGAAGATTAGAAAAACTCTTAACAAAAACATAAAATGAATGTGTAACACATAATCTTTTAAATGTAAAACTGAACTCACAAGAAACAAAAGGAAATTTTCAAGCACCAAAAATAGAAGGAAAAGAAAACTAGAGGGGTATAAACTTGCAGATGCTGTAACTACATGGGGGAGAGGAAAGAAGGGAGGGGGAGCCTTCTTAGGCAGCCACCGAAAATACCCACACTGGAACAGGAGACAAAGTCCAGGCCACATACAAAGTGAGGACGTGCAACCAAGACAGGTAGTGTTCTCCAAGAGCTACATCCTTGGAAAAAGAGTACACTAAAAAAAATTTCTCACAGGCACAAAGGCATAACTAACAATAAGCTTATTTCTCTTCATCCCCCTCACCCAAAGTTCAAGAAAATAGTTACTATCTATATAATATTTACCGTGCACTAGGCACTATTCTAAAAACTTCAGGTATATTTGCCTCATCTCATCCTCACAGCATAGGAGCTGTTCTGTTATCCTTATTTTAAAGATGAGGAAACTGAAGCACAGTGGTTAAGTAATTTGCCAAAGTTACACAGCACGTGAGTGAGAGTAAGGATTCAACCACAGGTCAGGTTTGGACTAAATTCTGAACAGGATGGGATTTGGGTTTTACCATCTGCTACTGCCTGGTTTGAAAATCCCCAAGTTATGAAAATAACACTCAAGTTTGTCTGGCACCACTGATACCATTCTTGGCCAAGCTCCTGGGCAAGCAAAGGCAAAGCTCTCGAGAGAGGAGCTCCCACAGCATAACCACAAAGGAGGGACTCCGACAGGAAAACCCTGCTAAGGATGAGTTCATAATTTAAAAATGCACTAGGAAACAATTCTCACTAATTAGCAGACACAATAAAGACAGAATTAGAATCCCATAAATTTCATATAATACAGGGTCTGGCACAAATAATGCCCCCTTTTCATTACATAAAAATCTTTTATTACAAAATCATAAGCATGTAATTCTGTAACATAGCAACATCATACTCAAGCACACCATATGACATTTTAGGTGAAATGTTCAAGTTGCTGTCCATCTCATGCGAGACATTCACGTACCCTACCAACCACACTCAATGGCATTACTTTTGCCGGACCCTGTAGAATGGCAACCTAAAAAAATGCAAAAAAGGATTTTAAATCAAAGACTTAGAAGAACAAGACACCAAAAGGGACACCAAAAGGGGAAAAAGGGAGAGGCAGATTTGGAAAGAACCAAATGAAGTTTCTTGTCCAACATACAGTTAGGATTTCTAAGTGAAGAAAAAACAAAAATGGGGAGAGGCCGTAATGGGACAGAAAGAGGCTGAAAACTTCCCAAAATTTATGACAAGCATAAATCCTTAGAATAAAGAAGCAAAATGAGTCCTGTACAAATAAAAAGATGATGGTGAAACTACAGAAATCAAAGATATTTTTAAAACAACACAGGAGAAAAAAGATTACTAAAGAGAATAAGTAAGAATTCTCAACAGGAATAACAAAAGGAATCAGGAGAGATGGAATAATTCCTTCAAAGTGCTGACAGAACACAACTGTCCATGCAGGAATCTATAGCTACACCACCACTCAAGAAACAGTGAAACAGAGAATCACTAATGAATGTGGTTACGGAAGACAGAATTTAATCCAGAGGAATGAGATATAAAAAGTAATAATGAGCAAAGATATTTGAAAAACCTAGGTAAATCTTAGCATGCAGACAATAGAAAATCAAAAGCATAATTATCAAATATTATGCAATAAATATATATAAGGGAGGAGAATAATCAAAGTATTCTACAATCCATGGTGTTTGAGGACATTTAGAAACAAAGATACCCATAAACTTTAGACTTTTAATATGAATTATTAATAATTTAAGGATAAGTAGTAAAAAATTAGAATATACATAAATTCTGGGAAAATGTGAGAAAGAAATACGTGAAAACATGTGTATGCATTTATTGAAACCACCATAAATGTGAACACAAGGCACAGAAAGACTGAGAAGTAAAGCGATTAAGAAGTAAAAAGATTAAAAAGTGCCCCAACTGGTATGGCTCAGTGGGTTGGATGTGGTCCTGCAAACCAGAAGGTTACCAGCTCAATTCTGGTCAGGGCACATGCCTGGGTTGCAGACCAGGTCCCCGGCTGGAGGCGTAGGAGAGGAAACTGATTGATGTTTCTCTCCCTCCCTTTCTCCTTCCCTTCCCCTCTTACTAAAAATAAATAAATAAAATCTTTAAAAAAATTAAGAAGGAAAGATTCAAATTAAGGCTGGTATGTAGCCACATAAAACATTAGATGAAATGCAATTTAAGGTAAGCTACATTAGTAGGGATAAGTAAGTTTGCAACTGTGAAACTGCATGAACCAAGCAACAGAGAGCCGAACTCCTACAGACTTTTGAAAGAAAAAAAGGACATAAACACAACTATAGCAGTAAACCTTCTAAGCAACAAAAGACAACAAAAACAAAGTAAAAAGAAGAGACAGACTGGCAGAACATTTTTGCAATGCATGCTACTGAAAAAGATTACTATTCAGAAAATACAGAGGACTTCTAACAAATGAGTAAGATAAAGACTAACAACACAATAGAAAAATTAGACTGTAAACTGACAAAACACACAAGAATGCTAAATGTGAAAATATGCTCAACTTTGTAAGTAATGAAGAAACTACAAATACAGCCATAATAAAATATCACTTCATATCTATCCGTTTGGCAAAAATTAAGAGTCTGACAATATTGAGTTTGGCAAGAACGTGGGGCAACATGAGCTCTTATCCACCAACGGAGAGTGAGTTAGCACCATCACTTAAAAGCAATTCGGCAACACTTACTAAGGCTATAGCCATGCCTGAACTATATAACCGCTGACATTTTTAGGAAGTTGACTGAAACTCAACCACATGCTCACAAGAAGTTGCATATAAGGAATTTTAATCACAACACTGTTTGTGAAAGTGGAAAGGAAAAGGGAGGAAAAACACTGAAACAGCCCATCAGTAGAACAGATACTGTGGTTTAACCATATAATGGAATACTAAATAGCAAAGAGTAATAAATTAGATCTATACATATCAACATTGATAAATCTTCAAAACAATGTTAAACAGTAAAAAAGCAGCAAAAACATGTATAGGATATTATGTATAATTTTTATAGACAGATCTTGTGTATAGGGTACATATGTATGCAGTGAAAATATAAAAACATGCGAAGACAGCCCTGGCTGGTGTGGCTCAGTGGATTCAGTGCCGGACTGTCAACCAAACAGTTGCTGGTTTAATTCCCAGTCAGGGCACATGCCTGGGTGGAGGGCCAGGTCCCCAGTTAGGGGCGTGCAAGAAGCAATCATACACTGCTGTTTCTCTCCCTCTCTTTCTCCCTCCCTTCCCCTCTCTCTTAAAAAACAAAGCAAAGATAATAACAGAATACAATTTCAGAATGATGTTAGGGGTCGAGAAAAGGCTGAATAAAACTTTAGCAATATTGGTAATATTTTAAATCTTTTAAAAGATCTGAAGCAAATATGACAACATGTCAACTGTCTGTTATATTATTTTTTATATGTTTGAATGTTTCACATATTTAAATATTTATTAGAAATTTACTAAAAAGAACAAGGCTACTTAATATTTACCGTGCATTTTCCACTCGTTGAATCCCCCAAAGATCTAAACCATCTTCAGTTAGAGTTCCAGTCTAAAAAAATATATACATACAAAATATGAATAATGCTTCCAAAAATAAAAATTATAAAAAACTGCTGTATACATATAATGGAGTACTATATACCTGTTACAAACAAACAAACAAACAAAACAAACGGAAACAGTAAGACCTGCATGCTGATAGACAACAAACTCCAGGATAAATAGTTAAAGTGGGGAAAAGAGTAAAGAATACTCCACATGGTATGGATCTTCTGTGTATAAGTGGGCATTTATGTGTACATCTGTACATTTATTTATGTGCTTATATTATTAAAAAACCAACAGTGGAACAGTACACCAATTAATCTATCAATCAATAAAGGATGTCTATGTAGGAGAAAGAGATTAGGACATAGGAAGTCACAAAAGGAACAAGTGAATGACATCAAGGGAAGCAATCAGCCAAATGCAGGATGTAAATGAGCTGATTTTTTCAACAAGATGATTGGAAAGAAAAGCAACTGTTACAAATTAATTGTAACCAACGCAATCATTTGGATTCTGACTGAAAAAAACAAAAATAAAATTTTAGGACATT
Source organism: Carollia perspicillata (assembly GCA_004027735.1). NCBI lineage: Eukaryota > Metazoa > Chordata > Mammalia > Chiroptera > Phyllostomidae > Carollia > Carollia perspicillata. The sequence continues at coordinate 38,359 of PVKM010001906.1, forward strand.
TTGTGAAAGGCAGAAACACCTGAATATAAACTGGATGTTAGTTGATACTAAGGAACTGTTAATTTTGTTAGGTGCAGTAAGCAATTAAAATGGTATTGTGGTAATGTTTTTTAAAAAACATCTAGAGAAACATACTTTGAGGCATATGGGTGGAATAATGTCTGATGTACTTTCAAATGCATCACTTTCAAAATTAAGGACTAAACAAAGATTGACACAATGCTGGTAACTGTTAGGAAAGCTGGATAATGGGTATGTAAGGGTTTATTATATTTGATCTTTTCTGCACTTCTGTGTCTGATTAAAAAGTTTACTAGTAATGTTTCCTAGTAACATTTCCTAGAAACGTTTCATAAATGAAATTTTATGGACAGAGAAATATGAAATTTAGTCTTGGGATATAATGTTTCTTTTTTCGACAAAATATTGTTAAAAATATTTTGTCTCCTTTGTGTGGTGAACACATAATACAACATACAGATGATGTATTACATAATTAATGTGCACTTGAAACTTTTACCTTATTAATCAATGTTACTCTAATAAATTTAATAAAAAAATAAAAATGAGAAAAAATATGTGCTTTTCTTTAATAGTGAAGATGCACAAAAATCAAATTCTTATCAGTTACCCAGATTTAATTCTCGAAATAAAACTTTCAGGAAAACTAATTTCAGTTGAGAACAAGCTAGCTGGTATTTCACACAAATACAAAATTTGTTATTTTCACATAAAACAGAAAAATCAGTGTCCTTCGTTATTTTGAAACATTCAATAAAATCATAGAGCAAACACTAAATATGCATAAACAGCAATAAAATTCCAGTAAATATATCTGTATGGAGCCTGTTCTGTTAAAAACATGAAAGATCAGGAAGCTTCTACTACTACTACTACTACTACTACTACTACTACTACTACTACTGCTACTGCTACTACTACAACACACAATTCTGGATATGAAAGATTCAAGACAACTATAGATACAAGCAAATAAGCAATACCCAAAGTACTAAAAATTAAAAAGTAATGAGAAGAGAAATACAAAATTGACTCTCATGCCAAGTAAGTTGGAAAAGAGCAAAATTAGAGGAACATTAAGGAATGTGTGCGGAGTTCCAGCCAAGATGGAGGTGTACGTAGATACATTTTGCCTCCTTGCACATCAAAAGGAGGACATCAAATTTAAAAACAAAAAATCAGCCAGAACTGACAGAAAATCAACCTGTATGGAAGTCCGACAACCAAGAAGTTGAAGAAGAAACATCCACCCAGACTGGTAGGAGGGGCGGAGACGGGCAGATGGGCAAAGAAGACTCACAGCCAGACAGCTGTGAAGGACAGGGGTGGGTGAAACTGAGACTGGAGGAGCAGGTGGTCCCACATTTGTATGTGGATAAACTGGGAGGAACAACTGGGGAGTGAGACAGACCGCACAACCTAGGGTTCCAATGAGGGGAAATAAAGCCTCAAAAACTCTGACTGTAAAAATCTGTGAGGGTTGAAGTGGCAGGAGAAACTCCCAGACTAACAGGAGAGTTCGTTGCAGAGACCCACAGAGTCCTAAGAATGTACACAAAACCGTCCACCCAGGAATCGGCACGAGAAGGGCCCAATTTACTTGTGGGTAGCTCAGGGGGAGTGACTGAAAGCGAGCCGAGAGCCAAGCAAGCAGCATTGTTCCGTCTCAGACCCCTCCCCCACAGATAGTGCCACAATGCAGAAACACGGGATGCCCCGCCCTGGCGAATACCTCTGGCTCAGCCCCTTACTACATAACAGACGCTGAGACAAAAAATATGGCCCAAATGAAAAAACAGATGAAAGCTCCAGAAAAAATACAACAAAGCAATGAAGAGATAGCCAACCAATCAGATGCAGAGTTCAAAACACTGGTAATCAGGATGCTCACAGAAATGGTTGAGTATAGGCGCAAAATAGAGAAAAAAGTGAAGGCTATACAAAGTGAAATAAAGCAAAATGTACAAGGAACCAACAGTGACAGGAAGGAAACTGGGACTCAAATCAATGGAGTGGACCAGAAGGAAGAAAGAAACAACCAAACAGGAAAGAATGAAGAAACAAGAATTCAAAAAATGAGGAGAGGCTTAGGAACCTCCAGGACAACTTTAAATGTTCCAACATCTGAATCATAGGGTTGTGCCAGAAGAAGAGGAAGAGCAGAAATTGAAAGCTTATTTGAAAACATAATGACGGAGAACTTCCCTAAACTGGCAAAAGAAACAGACTTCCAGGAAGTCCAGGAAGACCAGAGAGTCCCAAAGAAGTTGGATCCAAGAAGCACACACCAAGGCACATCATAATTACATTAACCAAGATTAAAGATCAGGAGAGAATCTTAAAAGCAGCAAGAAAAAAGGAGACAGTTACCTACAAAAGGGAGTGTCCATAAGACTGTCAGCTGATTTCTCAAAAGAAACCTTGCAGGTAAGAAGAGCTGGAAAGAAGAATTCCAAGTCCTGAAAGTCAAGGACCTACACCCAAGATTACTCTATCCAGCAAATCTATCATTTAGAATGGAAGGGCAGATAAAGTGCTTCCCAGATAAGGCCAAGTTAAAGGAGTTCATCATCACCAAGCCCTTATTATATGAAATGTTAAAGGGACAAATGCTTTCTAAGAAAAAGAGGGATCAAAACTATGAACAGTATAATGACTACAAACTCACAACTATCAACAACTGAACCTAAAAAAGCAAAAATGAACTAAGCAAACAACTAGAACAGGAACAGATTCACAGAAATGGAGATCACATGGAGGGTTACCAGTGGGGAGGGGGAAGGGGAGAGAATGGGGGAAAAGATACAGGGAATAAGAAGCATAAATGGTGGGTACAAAATAGGGGGAGGTTAAAAATACTATGGGAAATAGAGAAGCCAAAGACTTGTATGTATGATCCATGGACGTGAACTAAGGTGGGGGAATTCTGGTGGGAGTGGGGTACAGGGCAGAGGGGAATAAAGGGGAGAAATAAATGGGACAATAGCATAATCAGTAAAATAAAAAAAAGGAATGAGTGCAAATTGATCGATAAAGAATATAGAAAATATTAACCTAAGTATTTAAAAGCTACAAAGTAACTTTGAGAACAATGATGAAACTGAACCAACCTTGTCAAAGCAAACAAGATTCAACTGTCCACAGATATTTATCCTTTGGGGACTGATGCAGAAAATACCAATTTTTTTCAGTCTTCTTTGGGCATATACAATACCAGCAGTCATTGCAGCAGGAAGTGCTGGTGGCACAGTAATTGTAATAATATCAAGAGACTCAATAATTATTACTCCAACCTCTACCTATAATCACAAAAAAAAACAACTGTCAGAGACCCAACACGTACTAATCTAGCAAGGGTATTTTAGTGAAAACCATTTTTAATTTTATATAATAAAATACACATCTATCAGCCCTTTATAATCTTTTCTGTTTAGAGATACTGCAATATAGAAAGCTCAATGAATTCTGAATGGTTTGTAGAGTAACAGCTATTTTTAAAGAAAATTCTCATTTTAACAGCTCTACATACTTCACACACTTCGAAGTTCAACAAGCATTTGTCAGCTGTTGACTTTTACTACAAGCACTATACTGTGCCAGTCTCTATGGGGAATGCAAACGAGAAATTTGACAAGGTCCCTCAAAAGTACCTCCAATTAAGCAATACTGAATAATTTTAATGTCATATATCCCATAAGTTAAAAAAATAAATAAAGCTTATGATGAGCATGTGGTTATCCCTCCTTTTTAAGGTCACTAGACAGCAAGTGAAAGATCATCTAAACCAAAGCCACTCAAAAGAATTTCCTGCTATGATGAAAATGTTCTGTATCTGTACTTTCAAATATAGTAGCTACTAGTCTCATATGACTTTTTAGTTAAAGTAACTTAAATTAAAACTTTAGTTCTTCAATCTCACTAGCCACTTCTCAAATCCTCAGTAGTCACAAGTGACAATTAAGAATCAAACCCTACTAGGAGTCCCATGTACATACCTCATTTAAAATGCTATTGATAATAGTGTAGATAAACCCAATGGCAGCCACTGCCACAAGACACAGAAGAAACAAGTAGGCATCTCTGTAGAGTTTAAAGTCAGTTGGTTTGGGATACAATATGGAACGAACAAGCTGTCCTTTGGAAGTACTAAATCCTTTTTAAAAAATTAAAGAAGAAAATGACATATATAAGAAAATGAGAATTATCTCTGAAAACAGGGTGTGTGTGTGTGTGTGTATGTGTATTTTTTAGTGTGTATTGGTTTCAGGTATACAGCTTAGTAGACAGACAATCATATAATTTACATAATGTTCCCCTTGATACTTCCAGTACCCCAAATGGCACCATACATAGCTGTCACAATATTCAACACAGAATCTCTTTTTAAACATTATATAGGCATCAAATACGCTACACCATGCAAGGAGAGATTATATGTTTTTTACCTGTTCTAACTACTATGGCTTTGACAAGTTCTCCAGCATAGAAACGAGTTTGAATAACAGTAGTCCCACAAAACAAAGTGTGTCGTTTATGTATTTCTGGACTATATAATTCATCTTCCATTCCTTTTATGTCCACTGAAGGATTTGGCAAATTAGTCTTTGTCACTGGAACACTTTCTCCTTAAAAAGAAAAAATAATAATAATAAAGCATGGAAATCAGTGTCGAACACATACAACTTGAAATGTTGAACACACTAAATGTTATCATACCGTTTAAATAGCTACTAAAATAGAGTTTTCAAAATGGATAACAAAACTTATTCAATTAGCTTTTTGTCTACCAATTTCCTTGTTCCAAAATATCAAATCCTGTCTTACACAATTTCCAAAAGCGATTTTTCATTCAAAGATAATCATTTAGAAACGATTGTGTCAAGTTTCAAGTAAGAAAACCAGCTAAGTTGCTTCAGCCTCAGCACCTGTTCTCTTAGATGTAAGAACAGAAATGGAAAGCACTACGCGGCCTCAAGCAGGCAGAAGTGTGAAGACCTACTCCTAACCCCCCAGTAAACATACACACAGGCATAAGAGAAAAGGCATCTGGAGAAGGGAGAGAAGAATTAGTAGTACGGTAGTTCTCTTGAACAGCTAAATTCTTTGTAACACTGAAATTTAATTCTGTGGAGCATCCACACTTCCTGCTTCAGAGCCAACAAGTGTGTGGGGATATTTAGGTGTGTGTTTTAAGACAAGATTCTTTATATATATATATATAGATTGATTATGCCGTTACAGTTGTCCTAGTATTTTCCCTCTTTGCCCTCCTCTGCCTGGCACCTTCCTCCTCCTCCAGCAATCCACCCTCCTTAGTTCATATGTCCATGGGTCATGCATGTAAGTTCTTTGGCTTCTCCATTTCCTATACTATTCTTGATATCCCTGTCTATTTAACACCTACCAATTACGCTTCTTATTCCCTGCACCTTTCCCCCCATCCTCCCCATTTGCTCTCCCAGCTGATAACTCTCCAAATAATCTTCATATCTATGATTCTACTCCTTTTCTACTTGTTTGCTC
>PVKM010001906.1:44002-70965 GCA_004027735.1 Carollia perspicillata
GAGTAATCTAGGTTTTAGGTCCTTGCTTTTCATCACTTTGAATACGTCTTGCCAGTCCCTTTTTGCCTGCAAAGCTTCTTTTGATATATCAGCTGACAGTCTTATGGGAACACCTTTGTAGATAACTCTCTGCTTTTCTTTTGCTGCTTTTAAGATTCTCTCTTTATCTTTAACCTTTGGCATTTTAGTTATGAGTCTTGGTGTGGTGCTCTTTGAGATCAACTTGTTTGGGACTCTGTGCTTCCTGGACTTGTATGTCTATTTCCTTCACCACATTAGGGAAGTTTTCTTTCATTACCTTTTCAAATAAGTTTTCTATTTCTTGCTTGTCCTCTTCTCCTTCTGGCACCCCTATGATTTGGATGTTGGTACATTTACATTTGCCCCAGAGGGTTCCTAAGCCTATCCTCATTTTTTTGAATTATTTTTTTCTTCCTGCTATTCTGATTGAATGCTTTCTCCTGCCTTATGTTTCAAATCATTGATTTCTCAGCTTCATCTTCTCCACTGTTGGTTCCCTGTACATTTTTATGTCACTTAGTGTAAACTTCATTTCTTCCCTTATGTTTTTGCTGTACTCAATGAGTTCTTTGAGCATCCCTCATCACCAGTGTTTCGAACTCTGCATCTGATGGGGTGGTCATCTCCATTTCATTTAGATCTTTTTCTGGAGTTTTGTTCTGTTCTTTCATTTGGGCTATATTTCCTTGTCTCAATTTTGCAGCCTCCCCGTGTTTGTTTCTGTGTATTAGGTAGAGTTGTTTTGACTCCTTCTCTTGGAAAAGGCACCTGTAAATCATGTGGGGTGGAGCCTTAGGTAATAATAGGGCAGGGCAACCCACTTTACGGCTTTCTGGCTCTGTGTGGGTTGAGGGCTCAGAGAGGGGAAAATGTCACTGCCTGGCTTCTAGAGGTTTGCCCACATTTGTCTGTCTCGAGTCATTTCATCCACTTCCCATACTCGACTAGTACCTTCAAGCTCATGCCCTGGTAGTAAATTCCAGACTGGGTGGGTTTGCATATGTTCTAAGTCCATGTGGGCCTTTTAAACGAAGTATCCTAAAATCTAGTAGTTTCTTCCACTGCCCCGATCCCCACTGGTTTTCACATAAAGAAGTTATAGGGATCTACCTTCCCAGTGCTGGAACCCTGACTTGTGCTGTCTGCCTGCAGCTGGGATCACTCACTCCCAAGGTATCCCTCCCAACTTTTATCCACCATGCTTGAGCGGGGGACTGCCCATTCCACCACCGCTGTCTCTTCACCTGTCTCCACAACTCTGACCCCGCTACCCATCTGGATGAATGTGGCTTAAGTCCGGTTGTCAGACTTCCATACAGCTTGATTTTCTGACAGTTCTGTTTGTTGTTTGTTTTGAGATATAGTTGTAATTCTCCCTGTGGTTGCATGAGGAGGCGAAGTATGTCTACCTACACCTCCATCTTGACCAGAAGTCTAAGACAAGATTCTTAAGTTTGAAAATATACTATATAGAAATCCCTTTCTTACCAGATTAACTATGACAATAAAAAATTCATGTGGTAAAAAAATATATAAAGCTCTATCTTTAGATTATGAATTTCCAAATGGAAATCATTTTAAGTCTACTTCTCCCCGTTTTACGAGAAACAGTCTTTATGCCACTTTTTACACATCAAATAGGGAAGTAAATATGCTACATTCTCTGTAGGCTAAGGACTTCTTTCCTCTTCCCTCACTATAAAGCATTTCCTCACATCAAAAGAGTGGCTGGAAGCAGGCCGAGAAATGCAGTTATAGCCAGAATAGTGACTTAGTATCACAGCTGAGAATAATGCAGAATTTGGTCCCCTCAGAATAAAAATAAAAACAAACATTTCTATATCTACAACATTCATAACACTCACAAATAAAGAATACAAATTACATAGCTAATTTTGAAATAAATTAATCTTACGACTTAATCCAGTATCATTATAAAAAACTCATCTGATTTTTACCCATTTTGTTTAGTTTACCTGTTAACATGCTTTCATTTACAATGCAAGTACCATTAATAAGTACTGCGTCACAAGGCATGACTGTCCCATTTAATGGAATGACCATAACATCTCCTGGTACAAGGTCTGTAGAAAAAATCTCTTCACTTTCTGGATTTAAAGAAAGAAAATGGGGGGAGGGGAAAGTCTGAAAAGAATATTCTTCAACTTACATAAGAATAAACATAAGCAAACAAAAGGCCATCTGACCTCAGTAAGATGTTATCAATATAATGGAGTTAAACAGGAAAATTCTAATAAATGAAAAGTTTTAGTAAATAAGTTTATTATTCCTTAGGCTAACAAACGTGGTGTTTAAGGATGTTAGCCGGCTTGCCCCTGACAGGATGCTAACTGTACACAAGTGATGCCAAGTCCCCTCTGACCCAACAGGTGGGTGGGCTCTGACACTCATAATAACACTCAAGTATCAATTTCATCTACCAGCCCTCTTAGAAAATAGTAAGTTCTCATGAGATTCCCCTGCAATAGGTAAACTTAGATTTCTATAACCCCTTGAAAACAGAGAAAAGCATTGAAAATTTTAGCATACTTGTTTTTAACAGCATTTTTACAGTATTCTTCTTCTCACTGCCACTACTTATAACCTATAAAGTCTCACTGCCTTCTAGTATTCCTAAAATAGTCCTAATAATATTTTAGATATTATTTTAAATAAATTTATAAAATAAACATTGTGATATTTTATCTAGTTCATTATTTCCTTAGAAATTTGTATATTATATTCAAGTTAGCTAAATACTTTTAAAAAAGATCTCCCCAAGTTACAAGTTTTTCTTTAGGACTGTCTTATATTTCGGCATTCTCTCTCACTCCCTAATTCTTTTTCCCACCTAGTTCTAACACTATGCTCAGAAGATAGTTACAACACTAGTTTATAAACAAAAATGGGTAAGGAAAAACTATTGTTTGTGACATTAGTTTGTAGGACAAACACTCTTTTGTAAAAAAATTTAAAAAAAAAACTAGTGTACTAAGCTATGAGGAAAAGAACTTTTAAAGAATTCTAATAATATTTAGTACATAGTACGTATAATAGTGTTCATTTTTAAATAAGATACCTGGTTTTAAAACTCTTTTAAAGCTGTTAACACCACTTGAAGTTCTACTCTTCTTAAGTCTACCAGGAAGCAAAATATCAATGATGTGTTGTTAAGACTACACAAAGGGGACAGGACAAGTTGAATGATACATATGCCCTAGCATCCCCAGTATTTTCAGCAGGAGCAGAGTAGGAAGAGGAGCACCAATTAGCTGATACATTTAAGACTGAAGCTAGGGGAGACAGACAGATACTCCCAACTAAAGTAGGAAATCACCAGCAAATCACCAGCAAACACGGGGAAGAAAGTAACCTGTTAAGCCAAATTATTTACATTTTGATGTGGTATACTGAACTAAGTAAATGGAGACTGATTCACTGTTCTTGATAAATCTAATTGGCTGCCACCCCTTTACTTTACCTCGTCAATATTTCACCAAACTAACATGTCCATAGCATAATTTTTCCCTACAATCCTGCTTCTCCTTCTACGTAATTAAGTGGCACCAACATCCATTCCCCAGCCTGACACTGCTCTATCACCTTGCAGTCAATGAATTGTGAAATCCTGTTCAATGCCCACATTTAAATATCTTTCAAACCCATATCATTTCTCTCCATTTCCACAACCTTCACCTTGATCCATTTCATTCCTTCAATATTACTCCCCTCGAAATCAACGTGAACATGGCAGCCAGAAAAATTTTTTTCCAAAAGGCAAATAATGATCAGATCACTCCACTGCTTAAAACCCTTCAATAACTTTCCATTGCACTTTGGAATGAGTCAAAATTCCTTAATATGCCTTACAAGGCTGTCCATCATCAGCTTTCCACATCTGCCACATTGAATTTCAGTTTTTCTGGTGACCAAACGCCAGGCCTTTGGGCACTTAGCGCCCTCTTCCTCTCCCAGTCTCACCTCCACCATACCACCACCTTCTCACCTACTTCTTATCTGACTGGTTCAATCACTTAAAAAATACTTATATTCAAAGAAACCATCCCTGACTCCCACAGTAAAATGAGCTCTCTCTAATATCTAATAAGCTCCCTGACCTCTCCCTATCACAGCATTTGTCACACTTTATTTTTACTATTTATCATCTCTCTTTCCAACTAGTCTGAAACTCAGTGATAAAAAAAAACTATGCCCATCTTGGTAATCACTGCATCCTCAGAGCCTAGTATGCTATCTGTTACATTGTAGAAAAAGAAAAAACAATTTTACGTAAATGAATTTGATACAACTCAAAGATAAATAGAAATCCAAACACATTTTTATTTCTTAAGAAATTAATTTGTGTGTATATATATTACACATGGCTTGCTTCATATATTATTGCTTAAGGTAAATCTTTTTTGGTTTATTTTCATTAAGAGTCACCTAAAGTACTTACCCTCATTTACTCTGCAAACTGAAACTCTCACAGTACTGTGAGCTGCCACCATGTCATGCAACATAATATATTGCTGAAATTAAAAAAAAATGTTTTTCAAAAGGAGCTAATATAAACCCACTCTTCAAGATATTAAAAAGCAAGGATGCTATAAAATAATGTAAGTTAATACAATGAATGCTTATAACTCTGCCTTTAAAAATGTCAAGACTAAAAGATAAAAAAATTATTCAATATTTTAGCTAACAACGAATAAGAAAACACTTTATCCCTGAAACAGTAGAACCAGTATTCTAGTCTGTGTTAAGATCCCCATGGACTCTAAGAAGTAGTAATCTGACTCTTAGAAACATCTGTATTACCCCACTTCAAAAAAAGAAAAAAAGGACATATTCATATTAACTAAAAGAAAAGCTATATTGAGTTATTACTTTGTACCAAGTACTATTTTATACACCTTACAAAATACAAATAGAGTTGTGAAACCCATAATAAGTTGGACTTACCTTTTTAATGGAATATAGGGAACTTAGGATTGACACTACAGACATAATGACAATGGCTAGAGCATAGTAATAATATTCATCAGTGCACCACAGTATAACACTGAACAGCTGGAATACGTAAAATGGGTTGAGAACCTATGAAAAAAAAAACCCAAACAAGATTTTTAAGTAAAAATGAAAGACAGTTATAACCACCAGGTTTTCTACTTTTTCATTGAGGGAGTAACCAACAAGACACCTACAGGGTAAGTTCCATGGTCCCTACAGCAACATGTGCTACCCAAAGAGGAGGGCAAGATATTAGCATCACACTTTTTTTTAACCATTAAGTTATCAGCATTTGGCTAAATAAGCTTAAATTATTTACATACACTTGATTCACACCAAACCTAGAAACAGTTAAAAGGTGCTAATTTAGCTGTTCTTCATTCTGCTTTAGCAATAAAGTACATTTACTTTACAATAAATGCTAGGCTACTAAAAGATACAAAAGTTTTAATCAATTGGAACAAATGTTCACTTTTTATGAACTCTAAATATAATTTACTTTTAAGTCAAAGGTTTGCTACAATCTAGAGAAGAAAAATGTAAGTTACGCTGTTTTGCTTTCTCTAAGGAAATAATGAAAGATTAAAACCTGTATAAAAAGAGATACAGAAGCCCTGCAATGGATTTCATTTACCCAATTTCCTAGTATTTTATCAATTTCATTAATAAACCCCCAATGTCTTAAAGTTAATGCTTCCATACTTTTCAAGGCACTTCACATATATAGTCCCATTTTACTTCCAAATCAGATGAGATATTCGGAAAGGATTTACTCCACTTTTATAGATAAAAAAGCGGCAAAGAGAAAGATTTTTCTGATGCTCAAAGCTAGTTACTGATGGAACCATATTACAAACCAGGCTTTCTAATTCCTAATCACTTTGCTATGTTCTAAAGGAACATTATATGTCCATTCTCAAGAACTGATGGAAAACAATGTTATTTCTACTAAAATTATTCACTCAATATGGCTAACCTGATCTTTAGGAAAAAAAAAATCAAAAGACAAACTGGAGAGCCTAATGCAGCTAGGCAACATCCCTTCCTCTCTTCCATGTACCACCTTTGCTCATATCTCTTCTACAGCACTTACAACTGAACAGTCACTGCAGCTACTATTAACACGTTTTCCTCCCAGGCCACAGTGCAAATTCCTCTGTATGATCATCAGGTCATGTTTTCTACTCCAAACTTTTGGTATAACGTCTAGTTTCCGATAATGGACCACAAAATGCCATGTAAAGAATAAAACATGACAAACTGTTTAAAAATCCGAAAACAAAAAAGGCAGGAGTATACGCCTATAAGGGCAAGATTTAGATGTGTGACTTCCTTAGGGAAGAAAGGAAAGGAAAAGGAAAAACTTCTACATACAAGAAAAGCAAAAAGCAAAAAAAAAATAGACAAGCAAAAAGACAAGTCATACATCAAATTATTTCTCTACCAGTGTTACTCTCCAAGTAAAAACAAAAACCAACAACAAAAAAAGTGAGAAAACAGAAAACTAAGAATGTCTTATTACTTAAATCATGGCTCTTTACAACTTGACAAGTCCACCAATCACAAAGGCTGACACATATACAATAGTCTTACCTCCTTAATTAGAAGCTTAAAAACAGAAGGCACTTTCACAGAAATTTCATTTACTCCATAAAGCAATTTTCTATGGCAAGAAAATATAATAATAGCATTACATTATATCACATAATAGTGTAATTTTGGGAAGGCGATTCATTACATAAGGCTCAAACTACAGACTGCTCTTAAATCTAGAACTTAAACATTCATGTTTCCATATACTTGGGCTTCTACATTTCGAATTCTCTACCTATAGTATTTAAATCAAGTTGGTCAATTCTGGATAAGTATACTGCTATCATTTTGTTTCATTTATCTGGTATCTTTTTGTGTGACAAGTATCTTCCCCACTAATCTACAATAATTGTGTCAGCAAAGACTGTTTTCCATTCTTGAACACAATAGGTCACAACAATTTTGAATTGCAATTAATATTTTGAAAAGACTAAATAAATTTGAGGTACCCTATACTATTTTTTCTCATAATAGTATTGTACTAAGAGTGTTTATTTCAATTGTATGTTTGACTTAAAAAAAAAAAGTTGTTTAAATCCTTCCACTTAAATTCCTTAAAATAGTACTTTATATATGATGATAGACTAATTCTTGTCTTGTAAGAAGTGTAAGTCTAAAAGAATAAAGTTTTTAATATTCTAACACTGAAAAAACATGCTACAGGAGTATAAGAAAATTTCTAATTTAATTTTTAAGTGGCACTTATTTTTAAAATATGCAATACACTGATATATTTGTGTACTTTAGCAGAGAATAACATGATAAAAAAAGATCATATCTCCCAATTTACAAATTTTCACTGTGGTAAATTTGAGCTCATGTTTACTATTCCCAATACATGTCAATAAAATCTAAGATACTATCAATTATAATATATACCCATTATTTTATGTAGCATCAAGAAAGATAAAGGATGACAGACACTCATCCTTTTAGAGATGTTAAAATGTGGGAAAACGTGTACCTTAGAATCGATGAAATATGGTATATTTTCAGGGATATCAACTTCGAAACATCAGCTTCAACAGTTTTTTAATTCTTAAACTGAGAGATAACCTTACCCAAATAAAGTATGAATAAGTTGTCAACAACTGTGTTTATAATATTTAATAACTGTTAATATGTACAACTATATGGTGAAAGTGGACTATAAACACTACCGTATTTAGGAATTTCGATAACATATCTGACTTTAGTTGGATAAAAATTACCTGTAGGCATGCATCCCCTTTGTCAGTCCTGCACTATGCTTTTCATAAATTGACGTACAAGAAACACCTTCATCCAGTCCCCTAAATAAATCCAAAGTTTTTACTTTAAACAAAGTTTAAAATATCCAAATGTCTTAATGCCTCATTTTTCTATATTCCTGATTTTAAAGTGTGACTTCCTTACAAGTAGAAATCCTTTACAAAAATTGAAATAATGAATGAGAACTTTTAAATCTCAAATTCCTAACATAAATAATGAAAGGTCTGAGTTTCAAACGTGGCAACTAAGTTATACAATGTATATATCACATGATAAAATGGCTCTAAATACTAAAGTTTATATAGCAATATTATCCTTTAAGGCTGTGTGCCAAATCAGTTTAATTGTTAGCTAAATAATTACTTAACTAGCTAATAATTAGCTAAATAATTAGCTAGGAGCTAATAATTAAACTAATAAAATTAAAGGTAAAGAATGACTAGCTTGAGAATTCCAAACTAAAGATGTAAAACCTTTTACTTTTTATTTATATAGTTTCCCCCTCCTCAATTTTTTAAGCTTCACACTAAGAAATCTATTCATTTATTTTCTTTCTACAAAAGCAACAACCCAAATCCTTCCCTGATCTAACACAGAGTACAGAATTTGAGTCACAGGCAATGGCTAAAACCTCTAACAATTGTAACTGCGATTCAACTAACCTATCAATTTCCCCCCACAAAATGTCTTAAATGAGCTGATTTTAACTGAGGTACTAGTCATAGAACTCTGAAGAGAATCTTACACATCATTTAACTCCAATCCTTTTCCACTTTTTCCCAGACAGGAAAATTAAGCTCCATAATTAACTGTTATCATTGGGATAAGCTTAAGTTCTACAGGTTTCTATGGTTAGCAAAGGCTGCAGAGCAATATGTGTGACATTTTTCCCCACCAAAGCTGACTTCTCCAAAGGCAGCAGGGATCAGCTCCAAGTCAATTTTTAAAAAATCAAAATGGCAGCTCATTGGCTGTGTTCTTTAAGGCAATGGTTCTTAACTAGGAATGGTGTTCAGAACTAGGCATGTGGAAATGCTGTGGTCCATTCCAGAATATTCCAAGTCTTCAGTGTGTGTGGGGGGGATCAGGCATGAATATTTTAAATATTCATAAGGTGATATTCTTAGTCTTGCTAATGTTAAGGATTCCTTCAGCACCCTCAGGCAATGATAGTTGAGTGTTATAAGAATCACTTTAACTTACAAAAGCAATAACAATAGGCTCATAAATAATTTAGTACTTATATAACTTGAAACCTCAACAAAAATAAATTTTAAGAGATTGCTCCAATTTGCTTTCCCCAAGTTTTAACACATTTGACAGCATCCCATTTTATCCACATAGTTAAGTTAAATTTTTCTTAATCTATCTCTTCATTCCTCCAGTACAAGTGGATGGAACTGGGAACAAATTGGGAGGTGATAGTTCAGATAGTTATACTCAAAGTTCACTTCGAGGTGAACCCTCAAAAAAAAAAAGAAACCAAAAAAACCCCCTCACATTCAGTGGATTTTAGGGTTATACTGCTTCTAACTTTTATATAAATTTTCCCAAAGTACTAGCTGTAAGATTTATTCTAAAATGACTAATCAGTTTTCAAATAAACACTGAGAGTTAATGAATAAGTGAATTAAAGTTATTCAATAAAAACCTCTTCAATTTTATGTAACACCAGAATTAATTCTTTTCTATCTAGAATATTTTCAAAATATAATACAAACAAAAGAAAATTACTTACTTTAAGAAATCAAAATTGTGAAGGGTATCATTCCAGAAATATTTTACACTATGGTGAGTGAAATAACGAATCTGTAGAACACACATAAATGTTACATCAAAAGAAATTATTATCACATGTTATCAATTAAGTTTACTAGTAAATGTATCATATAACAACATATTAAAATTAGTGATCACATGTGACATGTAATCTGTGTCTTCTAGTACCACCTAATCTATTATAATATAGTGATAAATGGGTATTTTATATGCATATAAGTTTAGCTCAAAAATAACTGCAAGCACAAAATTACATACTATCTATGCAGCATAAAATGTAACAATCCTGATTTTAAAAAACTTTGAGACTAAGATCACAATACCTGTTCTGATTGTGTCTGTGAATATTTGCTTATCTCATGTCTATTCACTTCTGCCAGATTTTCAGTTAAAAGAACAGCATGGCCATTTGAAACCACATTAGCCAAAGATTTTGGACTTGAAAATGGATGAGTTTTCAGAGAAAGCAAGCGAATTTTTGCACAAAACCACATTCTGAATTCATCCTTGCAAGAGAAAAAGGTGAAGAGTCAATTATGCATATTATATAACTGCCTATATTTTTATTTCCATTCTTTACACATTATTTACTCGTCTCTAATTGAGAAAGCATCATTTCCTACTCATTAAATGTTAAACCATTTCATAGATGTATAAATTTAAACGTGAAGCACTTTCCATTGCTCACTGTTTAAATGACATACTTTACTGACACAATATCCCATAAAACTTCACTAGTAATTTCTTAATTTACCTATCAACATACTGAGACTAGATATTAAAGATTCATATAAAATGCTTCCAGGCAAGAAATATTCAAAGTCATGAAAAGCAAAGAGCTACAGGGAGCCAAGATTGTTCTACCCAGCAAAGCTATCATTTAGAATCAAAGGGCAGATAAAGGGCTTCCCAGACAAGAAAAAAAACTGAAGGATTTCATCATCATCAGAGCATTACTATATGTAATGTTAAAGGGACTTATTTAAGAAAAAGAAGATCAAAACTATGAACAATAAAATGGCAATAAATACATATCTATCAACAACTGAAATAAAAAACAAACTAAGCAAACACAAACTGAGACAGAATCATGGATACAGAGAATGTTTTGATGGTTGCCAAATGGGAGGAAGGTGTGGGCAAATGGGTGAAGAGGTGAAGGGATTAAAAAGTACAAATAGGTAGTTACAGAATAGCTATGGGGATGTAAAGTACAGTATAAAAAATGGAGTCGCCAAAGAACTTGACCCATGGACATGAAACAAGGGTGTGGGGACTGCCAAGGGAATGGGGTGTGCTGGGTGGAAGAGGCAAACGGGGAGAGATTGGGACAATGTAATAGTACTAGCAATGTAATTTTAAAAAGAAAAAAATGCTCCCAATTAGAATAACACACACACACACACACACACACACACACACACACACACACACACACACACACACACCCCACCCCCCCTGGGATGCAGCAGCATCACAAAGTAGAGGCAGGTGATCTAGTAAATGAGAGATTTAAGATATAGTCCTAATTGTCCAGTGACCTTGATACACGAGCATGAAATCTCTCAGTGCATTAAGAGCTTAAAAAGAAGGGGTGGATTTGATCATCTTTAAGATTCCTTATACTCTAATTGCTCTGAAAATATTCACTTCAAACACAGATGCTTTAGAAATACTAGGATTAGTATTCCTCATTTCATCTTAGAAGTGTTCTTTTGTTCATATATTATTTTGAACAAAGGACACCCACAGACTCGACTTTACTCCTCAACCAGCTACAAGTAAATCCACGGACTTACAGTAGTCCTCAGCAGCACCACTTCACAGTCTTTAACTGAAGCTCTAACACAGGTCGCCTTCACCCGCCACTCGGGCATCCAGTAGAGGAGGAGGAGGAGAAAGCCACCAGTGCAAACCACTCCTAGAGAAACGATTGCAAGCTTCCAGCGACACAAATTATAGCCATATATCTCCTGCATGGACACAGTAATCATTAGCAATCATCAAATCAAATGGGAGAGAAATTTCTAAAATTTTTGTTTCCCAGATGGGTGTTACTATCTTGTCAGATAAACTGCAAGTACTTTCCCAACTCATAGTTTATCTTTAAATTTTGTTTCTGACAAGCTCATTCTCAAAGGTATACTTCTAAGTAGATATATCTTAATATTTATACATTATAGTTTTACATTTGATATTATCCTTAGTAATCTCTTTCTCACCGACATAGATATTCATATTCATAGATATTTGCAGTCAGTATACTTTCTTACAACTTTTATAATTCCATTTTTCATTTATCTTTTTAATTCTCCCAGAACTTACCTTGTTATAAGGTAGGGATTTTTTAAAAATAAACTTTTAATTTTGGAATACTTTTCAATTTGTAGAAAAGTTACAAATATATTAAGAATTCCTGTATACCCTTTTGTCCAATTTCCCTCCTAAAGTTAACATCTTGGTACGTTTGTTAAAATCAAACGGATTAACACTGTACATTATTACTAAGTAAACCTAGTCTTTATCAGGATTTCACCAGTTCTTTCACTGTCTTATATCTATTTCAGGATATAATCCAGAATATGATGTTGCATTTAGATGAGATAGGTTTTAACTTTATTCTTCCCCCCTGATTATTAACTAATTGTCCCAATACCACTGTGACTGACCAATCTGACTTCCTGACTCAAATCATTTCAATTGTTTTGGTTACACCGTTACCTGATCCCCACAACATAACAAGGGCTGCCAAATTTCAGATTAACAAAACAATTTTTTGTTGCCCTCTGAAATGTCTAGAACATGCTTATACTAAAAATGTTTTCCTTGATTATCTGAAGTTTATACTTAACATTAAACTATAACATTAAGTCTTATACTATTTTACCTGACAACCCTATCTCCCCTCACATACAGAAAGGGTTGAGTTGATTTTTTTATTAAGCTGATTTTAAATGTCTTTATAAATCTAAATTAGAAATCTTGTATTTGGGATTATATTTAAGCATTAGCTAGCACAACTTCTTAAATTACCAAATGAAAAAACATACTTCTTTCCTCTAAATTTTAACAGTTCACAAGTGAAATAAGGAAGTATTCTAAAACAACAAATAGAAATGTTACATAATCCCAACTCAAAAACAGTCTGGTTAAGAAAATCACATTTATTTGGCTGTGGGGGTTTTTAAATGTACTTTTCTACTTGCCTAGAATAATAAGTTACAAAGATAAATTCTTTGCACTTTTTTCTATTTTATTTTAATTGTTCAAGTACAGTTTTCTGCCTTTTACCCCCATCCCAGCCCACCCACCCAGCCCTCCCCACCTCCCTACCATTTCCACCCCACCACTTGTTTTTGTCCATGTGTCCTTTATACTTGGTTCCTGCAAACCCTTCCCCTTTCCCCTGAAATTCCCTCCCCTCTCCCATCTGGTCACTGTCAGCCTGTTCTCTATTTTAGTGTCTTTGGTTATATTTTGCTTGTTTGTTTTATTGATTAGGGTCCTGTTAAAGGTGAGCTCATATGGTATTTGTCTTTCACCACCTGTCTTATTTTACTCAGCATAATGCTTTCCAGTTCCACCCATGCTGTCACAAAGGGTAGGGGCTCCTTCTTTCTTTGTGCTGCACAGAATTCCGTTGTGTAAATGTACCATAGTTTTTTGATCCATTCATTTACTGATGGGCACCTAGGTTGCTTCCAATACTTGGCTATTGTAGTAAATTATAAATAATGCCTACCATTTCATCTTCTTCACCCTGGTTGATAGTCTTCCTTTCTTCTTTGTCCATATCTACAGTGATTTGAAAGGTCTTGCACTTCAGAACAGTTGAAGACAACTAAGAAATGAGAGAAACAAATGTTAGGGAAGTATTTTAGTAGACTGTATAACTTCATATTTTTACATTTCTTGATGTGATACATGTATTGAAGTTCAACTGGTATTTAAGTAATCACTAAAGTGCTAGCTGGTTCTAATCACATTTTCAATGGTCTGCCAGTTCTTGAAGCTGCATTACTCGCTATCACAAAACTTGACATATTACATTAATTAATTTATAATAGCAATAGCCTTGCCACAGAACAATTTAAATTCTCGAAGAGCCCTGGCTGGTGTGGCTCAGTGGATTGAGCACTGGGCCTGTGAACCAAAAGGTTGCCAGTTCGATTGCCAGGCAGGGCACATGCCTGGGTTGCAGGCCAGTCCCCGGTTGGGGGCATGTGAGAATTAACTGATAGATGTTTCTCTTCTCTCGCCCACAATGATGTTTCTCTCCCTCTCTCCCTTCACTTCTCTCTGGAAATAAGTAAAATAAAATAAAACTGACCGCCTTAAAAAAAATTCTGGGAGAAACTATTTACTATAGAATCTTTCTTTTTCATTCCCCAAACTCAGAGAAGAAACCTAGTTGTGCCATAAAAGTGCTTCACACAACTCAATTTATTGCTTGAAGTACAGTGAAGAAGTAAAGCATTAGCAGTGAAACCACCCCAAACCTCTCAGAGATTAAAATATCATTCAACAAATATTTACTGAGCACCTATTACATGAATAACATTCCCTGGCCTTGAGTCAATCCCTAAAGCAAGTGAACTTCTATTGGAGGTCACTCGACTGACTCCCTCATTCTGATTCCAAGTCCACTAAGCAATCTTAGGATTGTTTCTGACTACCCATGACGTTTTTCTAGGAGAAAATTCACTGAGCTTATTTACAAAGTCTTTTTTTTCCTGTATTAAAAATTTAGATTAATTTCAAATATTAGAAATTTGGCCACACATTAATTAAATCTGCAAACTGTGAAACAATGCATGTTTTTTCATGAAATTTGGGGGGGGGTGGCAAATATGTGTTTTCAGAAAAAATATTACTTAATATGTAATAAATTACTGTTATGTCTCATTAAACTAATATTCTCAAAGATACATCAGCTTTAACTAGCATGGTATCAACAGACAGAATGCACATAAACAAAAGATCTTTAGAGTTCCCAATAAACTTTCAAGGTTACTGGTCTGAGCCCAAAGAGTTTGCAAGCCACTGCTTTAGGTAATCTCTGGGCAACAGTGGTAGGTAATGTTATCTCCCTCATTACAGATGTCATACCTCTAACTCATCTAGCCAATGTATAACACAGGCCTGACACATGGTAGGCACTCAAAAAATACTTGTGGAGTGAATGATCTAATGAAGAATTTGTGCCAAGATAGTAATAGCTATTTAATGCTTACATGATATGAATTAAGAGCCAAATAAAACCAACTAGGATTTTAAACTAACCCTATAAGACTACTGAAATTTCCTGATTTATGCCATCAACAAAGTGAACAATAAAAATATCGATGCCTCCTACACCAGCACCCAGTACTTGTCTACCTTCTGGAAGTCCTGAAGATGGGCTGAGTAAACCCAGGGTTTTTTATAGAAATAAAATACACTATATATATATATATGAATGACTTATGACTATATATATAGTCATATATATATAGAAATAAAATACACTATATATATATGAATGACTATATATATATATGAATGACATATATATATATATGAATGACTTAGTGCCATCTTGGAAACGAAACTTGAGAGGTTATCTGGTCCAACTTCTCCAAAACAAGCCGCGTTATCATACAAAAACCTTTGGGAAAGTTACTAACAATTTATTTTCAGTTTAGGGTAGTGCTATAGCCCTGAATCACACTACTACCATGTTAAGAATGATCCATCAAATCAATATGACTTGAGAGGCCGTTATATGCTGCTATAAACTATGGGGAGAATGAAGTAGCCCAACCTCTTCCCTAAAATAGCGGTGGTTACCCGAATGTTTAAGATACAGACCAATCCCAGATGATTTAAATGTGCACATGCCTACTTTCAAAGGGTATCACAAAGGCACTCTGCCCTGATGCTATTCCCACAAAAGAACACCAGTCTGGAGTTCTTAACCATTAGTTTCTATGGTTCACCCATAAGTTATCGACTAAATCTCAGGGTCATCATTCAGGACTTTTTATAATTAATTACATATAATTCTGATCCCCATTTCCCATCACCATCACCTGAAATATGTTTTGTGATAAGAGAAACTATTTCAAATTCTTATATATGGAGACATCTGTGTCAACCAAGATGGAAAAACAGGGACCAGATTTGCTCTCCCATCTAAAATAGTAACAAAATGGACAAAATATATAAAACAGTTATAATGTCCAAGAAACTGGACATTAGGCAATGAAGGAAACTGATACAGAAATGAGAAGCAAACTAGGTGAGCTTGACAATGATCTCGGTTTACAAACTGAAGAGTCTACAGGCTGCAAAAAGGAGGGCAGGGAAACCAAGGGGAGAAAAGCAGTCTCTCTGAGATGGAGACATAAATCCGGGAGTCTGGGGAGACATTGAAATGATCAGGTTTGCAGAGCAGATTACCAGTGGAGAGATCTGTACAGAGAAAGGACACTGAACCCTGCGAGATGATCCCCCCTCAAGTCCTCTGCTGAGTACTGATCAGTGCTGGTGTGTGAGGCAAGTACCAGAGGCTAGGTAGGGAAAGAACCACCGAAAAGGCTTAAGGGGAAAAAAACATCAGGACTCACACAGACCTGGTAAGAGTACCTGGGAAGATCTGGACTCACACCAACCACAGTGAAAAACCTCATTAGTCACAAGGAATCAGAGTATTCAGAAGGGTTTTTGCTTCAGTAGTGGGATCCAATTAGCCCGCAACTACTCTGGTGGTCCTGCCTACCAACACTTTTAAAACTTGAAAGAATAAAGCTGTTTCTAAGTAACTTAACTGCTTCCCAGAATAAAACTCAAGGAGATTTTTAGGAATACAAAATTCCTAGTCCCAGTAAGTCACCATGTCTGACATCCAAATAAAACCTAACAGGCACAAAAAAAGAGAAAGAAAATACACCCCATAACAAGAAAACTCAATCAGTAGAAAACTGACACAGATAATAGACTCAGTACACAAGGACATTAAAACAGTTGCTATAACTGTAGTTTTTATGTGTAAAAACCAAGAGGAAATACTGAACATGTTGAGCTAAGACATATGGAAAAAAATCAAATTGAGCATGATATTAAAAATACAATATCTCGCCCTGGCTGGTATAGCTCAGTGGATTGAGCATGGGCCTGTGAAGCAAAGGGGTGCTGGTTTGATTCCCAGTCAGGGCACATGCCTGGGTTGCAGGCCAGGTCCCAGGAAGGGGATGCATGAGAAGCAACCACACATTGATGTTTCTCTCCCACTCTTTCTCCTTCCCATCCCCTCTCTCTAAAAATAAATAAAAAAAATATTTTTAAAAACACAATATCTCACATGAAAAATATAGTAGGTGAAATTGACAGATTTGACATGGCAGAAGAAAAATCAATGAACTTGAAGACACAGTAATAAAATATCCAGAATGAAAACTGGAGAGGAAAAAAACCAGGAGACACATACGCCACCACACCACTAAGCTGTGAGACAACTTCAAGTGACCTAATATACATGAAACTTGGGAGGGATCAAAATTAAAAACTGTAACAATATAATGGCCAAAAATTTTCCAAATTAGATGAAAAAATTATAAGCCTACAGATCCAAGAAGTCCAACTAACACTAAGCAAAGAAAACATTAAGAAGTTATACTAAGGCATGCCATCATCAAATTACTTAAAATAAATAATTTTAAAAAATTGAAAGGAGCAAGCAGAAAAAGATGTTACATACAAGAATAAGAATGACATCAGGTTTTTTACTAAAATAATGCAGGTGAAAAGACAGCAAAGCAGAGCAACATCTTTGAAGTACTGAGGAAAAAAAACTAGACAATTGTATACCCAACAAAAATATCTTCCAAAATCAAATGACATAAAGCTGAAAAAAAATTCATTAGCAGCAAAAACCTACAAATAAAAAAATGTTTAAAAAAAAAACACCATGATGGAAATATGGATTTCCATATAAATGAAGAACACCAAAAATGGTAACTATATGGTTAAATATACATAACAGCATAAAGAACAAGGAGAAGTGGATGTATATGTAAGGTTCTTATATAATACATGAAGTAGTATATGACTTAAAAGGAAACTGTAATAAATTAGAAGTATACTGTAAACTCTAAAGTAACCACTAAAATAAGACAAGTCATAGCTAAAAAATCAACAAAGGATTTAAACTGAACCATAAAAAATACTCATGTGATGTAACAGGCAAAAAAAAAAAAAAAAGGAAGACAAAGAAGAAATGAAGAAAAAATAAGGTAACTTAAAAACAAATAGTGCTCTGGCTGGTGTGGCGCAGTGGATTGAGCACCAGCCTGCAAACAAAAAAGGTCGCTGGTTCGATTCCCAGTCAGTGTACATGCCTGGGTTGCAGGCCAGGCCCCCAGTTGAGAATGTGGGACAGGCAACCGACTGATGCATCTCTTGCACATTGATGTTTCTCTCCCTATCTTTGTCCCTCCCTTCCCCCCTCTCTAAAAATAAATAAATAAAATCTTTAAAAAATATAGCAAGATGACTGACTGAGGCTTAACCATATCAACAACCACATTAAATGTAAAAGGTCTAAACATAATTATAAGGCAAAGATTGTGCTTGTGTTTTTGAAAAGCAAGACTATAGGCAACTACATGCAACTTAAATACAAAAGCACAAGTACATTAAAGAAAAAAGAAGGAAGATATACCATGCAAAAGCTACTCAAAATAAAACTGGAGTGATGTATTAAAATCAGACAAAACAGATTACAAAGCAAAGAACATTACCAAGGATAAAATGATTTAATAATGATACAGGTATCAACTTATGAAGATAATAATCCTCAACACATACATTTAATAGACCTTCAAAATACACAAAGCAGACACTGCTAAAACTATCAACAGAAGGAGACAGAGAAATTCACAATGACTGCTGGAGACCTCATTTTAATAACACTCTCTCAATTAGAGATAGAACAAGTAGATTAGAAAATACTAGTTAGTACATGAAAGAACTAAATAATATAATCAATCAGGTGGTCCCAACTGGTATTTACAGAACACTCTATGCAACCACAGCAAAATAGAATTTTTTTCAATGTGTACACAGAACATTTACCAAAAAAGACCATATTCTGGGACATGTAAAGATTTAATTCACACAACGTATGTTCTGAATACAATGGGAATTAAATTAGAAACCATTAACAGAAATGTAATTGGGGGGGGAGAAAACACAGACAATTGTAACTGAATAAAATAATTTAAAGAAAAAAAAGAAATGTAAGTAGAAAAGCCTTAATATTGGGGAACAAAATAATACTTTAAAAATCTGTATGTAAAAAAACAAACAAACAAAACAATGGGGAAAATACAAAATATTCCAAGATAAATACTCTAAAACAGTATTTAGGAAATTTATGGCACTATATTCCAGTATCTGAAAAGAGAGATCTCAAATCATGACCTCAGCTTCCACCTTAAGAGAGTGAAAAATAGCAAAGCATACCAACAGTAAGCACTAAAAGGAAACAATAAAATTTAGAGTAGAAATCAATGCAATAAGAAACAGAAAAATGGAGGAAAAAATATCTATGAAACCAAAAGCTCGTTCTTTGAGATCAATAAAATTGATTATTTCCAACTTCTAGTTAGACTCAGAGAGAAGGGGGTGGGAGAGAGACACAAATTACCAATATCAGGAATAAGACAAGAGACATCACTACAGATTCTGCAGATACCAGAAGGATAATTAAAAAACACAATGAACAACTTTATACCAATATACCAACTTTTTTGCAGGTTTGAACTCACTACCAAATTTTAAAAAATTAATTTAAAAAACTTATCTCTATTGCCAGGAGATGGCCATAAATTAATACTGCTAAAGCCAACTTAAAAGCTGAGTAATAGGAACATGAGAGTTCATTACATTAATCTAGTTTTCAGCCTAAGTAGAAATTATGCATAAATTTTTTTAATCATTAAAAGTACCCATCGGAAGGTTTTAAATAGAAAAAAATCTTTATTCTTAGTACATAAGGCCAAAACCTTGATATATTTGCCTCTATTAACTTGATTTGGACTATCAAGTTCAAAATCAACTGACTAAACCTATTATGTGCCAAGCATTACTCATAAACTCATACTGCTGGGTTTTGAATTTAATTCTTCTTTATTCATTTTTTAATCCACTGCCTAGGAATAGAGATGTGCTTCCTCACTTTTGTAAATCCATTTTTTCACCGTAGAATATATTAGTAGATTAGTAATCATGCTTCTTATAATTCTAGAAGAATTACCCTTAAACTTCAATGCTTTCATTTAGTCCACATACTTATAACCATTTAAAACCTTTTTCTAAAATATCGACATAACTATATTTTCATCTTCTACAGTTAAAAATTGACCAAAACAAAAAATACTCCAATTAGTTATTTTAAATGACTGATTATACATGGTGTACTGTGTATAAGAACCTATTTTCATACTTTAAAAATATATAATCTTAACCAAATTATTTCCTTATTCTTTTTACAAATGTTATTTCTCCAAAATTTAGCTTCCTTTTTAAGGTAAAAATTTAAACTATTACCAAGTATTACCAAAATTGAAATATTAAAAAATACCTGAAGTAAAAAGTTACTCTAAAGCCCACCATTTTTTTTCTCTTTAAACATATTATACCTCACAGGAAATTACCAAGAATTCTTCTTTCACATAAACTTTTAGTAAAATCCAGTGAGCCAACAATTTCAAGTTTACTTTTAAAATATACACAAATCATAAATATATATCTAAATTTTAAAAACATACTGAAGTAGAAATCCCATAACAATTCTGAGTCCACAAAAATAAAAATCTATATAAACACATTTTAAAACATACTGCTTTAACAAGTTGAAAACATTTTAAATACTATCCTACCATAAATCTAATTAGACATTTGAAGAATTAATATAAAACTTCTAAAATCCATTTAACTTACATAAGTATAATTTTGGTGGTTTGCTGGAATTTGTATTTTTTAATTAAGTCAACTTCTAGATCATAAGAATCAAATTTTTCTTACCAATAGCAATTCCTTCCAATTGTTGGTATTAGCAGAGCTTTCAAAAACTGGCTCTTAATAATAAAAGTAAAATAAAACTAAGCATAAAAATCCATTCAAATGAAAATTTTCTGCTAAATATTTGTTTCAGTTCTTTTTTAAACTGCTTCCAAAATAAGACATTAAAATTTAGGATTTTTTAATTCACTGACTTTAAATGGGTTTTCAGAAGACATTTCCCTCTGCCATCTGACTACCACTGGTAGAGCTCCTATTACTTGAATAAATCATATTGAGCTAACCACACTGAAGTCCTAATTCCACAGTGCATGCCTGAGCCTTGATGTTATCTAAATAGCAAGAAGCTTATAGGCTATTGTGCTTAACCAAACCCTTCCTTGCATTTACAGTGAACTTGATTTTTTGTGAGTGAAAACAGCAGCACAGGAAAAAGTGAAGCTATCAGAAATAAATCTCACTAAATCTAATATTATTTTTTAAAGTTTACTTATTTTTCCCTTTATATATTTACCAGGAACCATTTAAAGTACATCTTTAATCTAGTAAAAAATTACTTGTCTCATTTCCTAAATAAGATGAGTTGGCTTCAACACACATAGAAATCCCCAAACCTCTGAACCATCTCTGTTTCAAAACCTGAGTTTCTCATTAGCTGTACCAACAGCATTATAATAGTGTGTGTGGAAGGCTTTCTTTAAAGGTATTCGATGTACGTGCCAAGAATTCCAAAATAAGTTATCTCACAAGGTAATTTAGAGAAAGATCTATAACTCAAGTAAAACTTTGAGCAAAGCAAATTTGAATACATTTTAACTGTTTACTTCACTCAATATTTGCCAAATTCAGCAAGACTGAGGTAAAAAATTAAAAGTGTACTGATTCAAAATTCACGAAACTAAAAATAAGTTAGTAAAAATTTCTCAAATGACATTTTGTATAGTCTGTAACATATGCCGCCAGAGTTTTAAAAATTAAAACCTAACTAAGACCTTTAGGACACTATGTATTGTTGAAAGAGAATGAATCCTCCCACCGTGTTTTGTAGTGCTATAATTTATAATTTTTTTTCTGAGAATTAAACATACCTATGTTAAATAAAAATCTGATAAATGCATCTTTTAAGGACCACTCAGCAAAAGGTGTTTTTAAAGAGCCTGAAGCAAAAAACAGCACAGCCAGCACTCTCAATATTATCTCATTGTCAAATTGAAGCATCCCCAGCACCTACATGGCCCCTCTACAAGTCAAAAGCAGTTCCACCTTTACAACAGAAATAAAAGTACCCTAATACATATAAAATCCTTACTTTGCTCACTAAACCACTTCAATTTTAATATCCATACAAATATTTGTGTAAAAAGAATGAAAAAATCTGAATCTCCCAACTACAGTAATCAAACTGTGACAACTATGAAGGCAAAACTTACTACTTCAAGTCAGCTCCTAACAATAAGAATGACATAATATAATTTAATGAATACATGGAAATTTTACAAGGATACCAGCTAAATTTTAACAAAGCTCCACTCAATACCCATTTTATCACTTCCCATCTTGAACTTTCTCTTATAATACATGCTTTTGTTTCTGTGTTTAGGCTTAAGGAAGACCATTGTATCCAACATCCAACAGAGCAAGACTGTATTTACATTTGTAAAGTGTAGTCTTTGTATAATTATATTTTTGTATGTTACAAAACAATGTGATAGGTATAACAAAATAAGTTATAATTAGGAAAGATAATGCAATTATTTGTCATAGAATCAATACCAAGAACATTAAGAGTTATAACTTAACAGTGTGTTTGGGTAGAAGGGAGAAACTTTAGTGCTTTTTGAATGCTTTTACCACCTATATGTAATAATATTTTTAAATAGTTAAAGAAATAAAGAAAGCTGAGCAAAAGTATAAACTCCCAATTCTACAATGTATGGCCAACCTTGGGTCTGAACTTGTAAGAACCTCCAAAACATTTCATGGTGCTGTACCAGACCATTTTCCAGATTCTCTGAATCTCAGTCTTAAGTTACTTTAGCCCAGGAAAGTAGTTATATTTAAAATATTTTTTCAATTACATTGGTATATGATACTGTATTAGTTTCAGTTGTATAATACAGTAATTAGACATTTATATAACTTACAAAGTGACCACCCTGAGCAAGTAGTCATTTTGAAGACTCCTTTAACAAGTATGTATAATAAATAAGCTACAGCTAGCTGTTTATATCCCTTTTTATATCTCCTCCACATTTTGGCTCCACTGAGAAGTGTTAGCCACAGCAATAAGTACAGTAGCAGCAAATTTAAAATTATTTTATAAAGCTAATTTACCTATTAGCATTAAGTGAGCATATATGCCATATTCATTACAATATTAGGAACAGTAGGAGATATGCAACTTTACCCCCAAATACATAATGCAAAACAAAACAAATGTAAAAAGCACAGAACTCAAAAGTCAGCTTTAACTTGACCTTAAATAACAATTCAATATGAGCTATTTTCAAGTTCCTTCAACTGTCTTGGTTTCAACTTCACTAAAATTAGGCAGTTACACTAATTCACAAAACGCTGTCCAATCAGGCAGTTTTGACCTATGAAAATTGCGTTGGTCTATAGCATGCTGTTGCACTCTTCTACCAGTAGGTGACACTCCAACATTAGTAAGGAAGGAGGCTGGCAGCTCACAAATCTTCACAGAGCAACTGCTAATCAAGAGTGATTAAGGGTAAGAAGTCACACATAAGGTTTTTTTCAGTACCACTGGAGATACTAATATGGAAAAGTAGTTGTTTCCTATAGAATAGCGCATGTGTCTCAATAGAAATATAAGACATGCAATAAACACAAAACAAATAATAATGGGGAGGGTGAGGAAGGCAGGTACATTATCATTCCCTTTATACTATAGGTTATTCCCAAATTCACAACTGTCTGAAACTAGAATTTAGGAATCTTACAATATTGTGGAACAAGGGAGAACAATAACAATTAAAAAACACATGAACCTGTAAGAAAATAAGGCAAGATAAAGTATAAAATTACATAGTAAAGCATCACTTGCCCATAGCTAGCCAAGAAAAAAAAAAGACAAGGAACACCCATATGTTGCTGTTAATAGTGTACTGCCTTTTTAGAAAACCACCTGATAATAAATTAAAACTGAAGACCTCTTCCCCACATACTTTGATCCAACAATCCCAATTAAAAATCGATGTCATTTGTACCTATAATACATGTTACCATTAACCACTTCTTCGAATTCATCTGCACGGTTAGATTTATGAAAAAAAAATTAAAGTTTTGTGCTTTTTTCTTTGGGGGGCACGAGTAGGTACTTACAAACAAAATAACCTAGATTAAACACATAAGAGTACTTCCAAAACAAGCACAAAAGAAACTGTGTGGCATGAGCAGCTAATTCAACAAGAAACAAATCAAGAATTTGAAGAATAGCTTGTATAAACAAACCGAACTGATAACTGAGCCTAACTCCCCAAACTAAAAGCTACACTTTTAAGTTCAGAGGTAAGATGCGGGTTTTCTCTTGCATAACATATAAATCAATGTTTATTCCATTCTAATACAAATTAGTGACTATTTCCTCTAAACTGTAGTGCTATTCATCCAAATCCCTAGTGAGTTGACATTTCAATTAAAGCTTTAAAAGATGGCCTTTGAAATTTAAACATTCATTAATTCTAAGATTCATACTTTCCACATTTTAGCACAGCTAAAAAAGCAGGATGCAGCTTAGATGATACCATTGTTGCCATTGGCAGGTGACCATCCTGATATAGTGGTCACTGCATGCACACGATCGAACTTGGTCTCAACTGTTCGTAGTATTGTCTACTTCAGTTGAGGGAAGTGCAATCTTGGTGGTACAGCGCTGAGTTTAAACTGTTGATTAAACTATTCAAAAAGATTACACTGTAGTTGCACAATGAAACAAAAGTAATGGTATGAACAGATAAGTAACAGAATAGAGCAGCAGAGTAGAGAAAGGCCAAGATGAGAAGAGGGGTGGGGTGGGGGATAGGAAACTGTAAAGAAAAAAAAAGAACAGAAGAAAACCTTCAGAATTATAATTCTAAGCCTTCAGTATGTTAAGGAATTTTTACAGATATGTTCATTTTTTCTCCAGCATTTAATCTTATTTAATCTTTATTGTATTTATTTAATCTTTGTTGTATTTTTAATTTGTTTAATTTTTATTATATTTTCCATTATCATTTAACCCCTTTTTATCTCCCTCCCCCCGCAATCACCACACTGTTGCCCATGCCCCTTAGTCCTTTTTCCTTTTTCCTCAATTCCTCCATCCCCTAATCTCCCTGCCCCGCCTCAAGCTATCATCCTGCCCTCCATCTATGAGTCTGTCCCCATTTTCCTTATTAGTTCATTAGATTCCACATGTGAGTGAAGTCGAATGGTATTTGTCTTTCCTGACTGGCCTATTTCACTTAGCACAATGTTCTCTGGGTCCGTCCATATTGTTGCAAAGGGTAAAATTTTCTTCTTTTTTATGGCTGAATAGTATTCCATTGCAGAAATGTCCCATAGTTGTTTTATCCACTTATCTACTGATAAACACTTGGGCTGCTTCCATCTTCCTGGCAACTGTAAATAACGGTGCAACGAACATAGAGGTGTCATGTTCTTTAGAATTAGTGTTTGGGGTTCCTTTGGATAAATTCCCAGAAGTGAGATAGCTGGGTTGAAAGGCAGATGCATTTTTAATTTTTTGAGTTATCTCCATATTTCCATAGTGGCTGCATCAATCTGCATTCCCAGCAAGGCACTGTTTTAAGTTCATTGGTGAACATATTGGTGAGACTTTAATAATGAAAGATTGACTATAAATGGTGTCTACAACAAAAAGCTTTTCAATTCAAGAGGTGACCCGTAAGCTCGCCATAGCACCAGTTCCATCCGTTTCTGCCAGGAGTGCTCACTGCTGCTGTTGTGCAGGGGTAGATGATGTGAAAGAGTGGAACTGCAGTACCCACTCCCCACATCTCCTCCATGCTATTTTGTATTTTGTTAGAGATTTATCTTAGATAGCTCAGCTTTAATAAACTGTAACTCATTTGTGTTTTAACTTCTGGACAGAATGATTCTTGATTGAGAGGAAGAGGAAGTACTTGATAGTGACAAACCTAGTGCTGTGGTGGTGATTTTATAGGGTTACATGAGGTCGCCAAAGGCCCTGAGAAGAGGGTATTGGGACAGTTAGGAGCGGGGCATAGGGATGAGATGTGGGGCCATGCCAAAGACAAATGTACTTTGTTGTGAAATTTTGCTCGGAGATAGAGAATTTTACTGCCTGTCTTGCCTTGTCTCATTCATTCAGCTACATTGCTTGAGCGCTGGCCTGGTTTCCTGCCTTTAAAACATTTAGTCTGTATGTCCAATATTGTGGGATAAATGCTCTGCCACATATGGAGAAGGAACAAATGTGGGAAAAGTCTCAGCTGGAGGTAGAAGGGACATTCAAAGTTTAGTAGAGAGGATTCTTGACCAGGGTCTGGAAGGATGGGTAGGAGGCCTTCAGCAAGACTGAGTTAGGGAAGGGCATCCTTGGTAGAGGGAATGGAGTCAAGAAACAGTAGGCTCTTTGGGGAGTTCATATTGTAAATAGGATGTAACGTTTGTGAGAGGTGAATGATAACCACTGATGAATGGCAGATGGTATTGATACCCAGGCAGGGCCAGAGTCTGAAGGATTTTACGCGTCTTCCAATTTGTTGCAACTTTGTCCTTGGAGCCCCACTTGGGCTTCACTTCTACCCCAATTCCCCTTGGTAGGAAAATACATAGTACTGTGTATTGTAACAGGGGTCCCCAGTCCCTGGCCAGTTAGGAACCCAGAAGCAAGTGAAGCTCACTTAACCTTGGCCTCCTGTCTCCTGTTCCTCCCCTTCCCTATCCACACTGGGTGAGCAAGCAAAGGTCACCTGAGCTCGAATCTCTGCCTCCTATACAACTCCCCCCCCCACTCCTTCCTGGAAACTGGTCTCTGGTGCCAAAAAGGTTGGGGTTGGGGACTGCTGCATTGTAAGGCTTGACTTTTTAAAGTCTTGCAAGTGAAAGGACTGCATAACTTGGTTTAATCCAGTATTTTTCTTCAATTTATAGGAGCTGGGATGCCTTTTTCAAAATTTTATTTTGAAAGGACTCTTAGCAATTGGGCAATGCAGCTGCAGACAGTGGGAAACTATTGACATTTTAGGCAG